>PVKM010008862.1:0-38184 GCA_004027735.1 Carollia perspicillata | reverse complement strand
TAGATTGTCAGTTCTTCATTATCCCTCGATACCCCAAACCTAGCGCAGTGCCTGAGACAGTAGGAGCTCAAGAAATATAAAGACTAACCTGACCAGTGTGGCTTAGTTGGCAGGGCATCCTCCCACAAGGCAAAAAGTCACCTGTTTGAGTCCTGGTCAGGCCACATGTCCTGACCAGGTTGCAGGTTAGGTCCCCAGTAGGGACATATAAGCAGCCAATCAGTGTTTCTCTTTTTCTCATCAATGTTTCTCTCCTGTGTCCCTCCCTTTCCCTTTCTCTAAAAATAAATAAATCTTTTTAAAAATGTAAGGACTAAGGAATGATTCCATTTTACTAATTCTGTTAGCTGCTCTATTCTCCCCAATTCAGCTCAGTTCAATCACTGTTTTCAACATACACGATCCTTAAGTTTATTTGATCCAATCAAATCAGAGACAGGGAAAATTCAAACATGGTGCCAAGTCATAATAAATGGCAAAATTATAAGATTCTCTAGAGTTTTCTGCTGTAGTATTGTATTAATCCATCTAATACAATACATAGCTCGGTACTGCTTCTTATATGTACAAATATTAGTTGACCTTCATAATAGTAACATGTACTTTAGGTTCTGAAAAAAAGCCTAAAATATCTTGGCATTATAACCAACTTGATCCCTCTGGCTTAGTGTGGCCCTTGACAGTTTCCTTATGTACCTGTTTCAAACACTGTGTTCAGCATCTGGGACCTGGGTGTCCTTACAGGGACACTGAAAGATCCACGGGGCAGAAAGAGTAAGAGAATAGGAGATAGCTCTTTTCGGAAAGAAGGACAATAGAATTAAGATCTTGGCAATGGAGACATTTCTAATAGTGGTCATGTATGTAGGGATATATAGTGGAATGAAAATAAATAATTAAGAGACAATGAACCACAATACCAACATGGTTGCTGAAATCCCTGAGAATAATGGCAGTGTATAAAAGAGAGGGGAGTAGTAAATCATGGCTCAAAGTCAAGGTAGAATTATCTGGGAATTAAGGAAAGTATAAATATCAAGATATGAAGTCCTGCCCTAGCTGGATGGCTTAATTTGCTTGGAGTGTCATCCCATACACCAAAAGGTTGTGGGTTCAATTCCCAGTCAGGACACATACCTAGGTTGTGGGTTCAAACCCAAGTTGGGGTATGTATGGGAGGCAACCCATCAGTGTTTCTCTCTCACATCAATGTTTCTCTCTCCCTTTCTGTCTAAAATCATACTGTCCAGTGAGGATTTAAAAAAAAGATACAAAATCCTAAAGTGGAAAGTTGCTAAAAGTTTATGGTACAACAAAAATTTAAAAGCAATAATGGAGATTATTATAATGTTCTGTTAACATACAATATTATAATGCTGAATCCCCTTTCTTGCCTAAAAAATTTCCCTAAAACTAGGGGTAATAATAATTTTAAAAAGTAATATTTATTACATGCCTATTATGTGCCAAACTGTGAATCAGTGGTTTTTCCCATTATAATTTCATTTAGGGGATAGAGTTGGCATGATTTGTGATTGATCTTCAAATATGAGTAGAATTTACTCTTTCTCTTTATTTTTTTATTTTTATTATTCAGTTACAGTTGACATTCAATGTTCTATCATTTCAGGTATATAGCATAGTGGTCAGACATGTATATAATTTATGAAGCCATCACCCCAACAGGTCTAGTACCCACCTGGCATCATACATGGTTATTTCTATAGCAATTTAATATAGTTATTCATCTCTGAAATTAAGTGAGGAAATGCAGCAAATAAAAAAGCAGCATAGCAGCACGCACCAGATTACTATTATATTCCTGACACTGGCCTGGGTGTTTAACCTACATTTATTTTCCTATCCTATCGACAGCCCTTTAAAGCAGGTGACACAGTTCCTACTTTAGAGACTATGAAACTGAGACTCAGAGATTAAGAAATTTGCCCAAACTCACTGAATTCATTAACAGATAAGGGATTCAGACGAATCTGCTTGATCCCTACCCATGCTCTTTCCAAAACATCAGACTCCTTTCAACTGCAGAGACTTTCAAGGAAAACAACAATGGTGCCTTTAATAGCTACAATGAGCAGGTAGAGAAAACTCTCAAAGGAAAAACTGAAAATGTAAACTCTTCTTCACGATGGACTAGGAGCAGGGTTAGTAACAGGAGACAGGGGAGGGCTGTGAGGAACTGGCATTCTTATTTGCAAGATCAGAAAAGAAAGGCCACGGATGAGAGATATTCTCCAAGTATGTGTTTGTGATCGGTAGAGAAGCTTATTTCTGATATTGCTTATTCCATCCTGACTCCGCCTCTGCAATACCTCTGAACACGGAGACGTTTGCTCCAGGCCATTCACCTCTGGCTCTAACAGGAACTCAGTTTGTTGCTAACATACATTATAGTTGTCACCTCTACCAAAAAAAGATATACAAAGTGCAACATCTTGGGGTCGGTGAAATTATCCACCTTCATTTATTCCAAGATTAACCTTCTGGCGGATGGCGCTCTCAGATCTGAGCTTCCAGGAAGAGCGGTGCTACAGAAACTCACACTTCTCCAGAGACGGTGCAGGAAGAGAGCTTGTCTCTGGGCCTGCTGCGCCTAACTCTTCTGGGTTAGTAGCTTCAACCTCAGATACATGTGAGAATGAGCTGAGAGACGCTTTTTTAAATACTAAGACCCCATTCCAAGAGAATCTGATTCAGCAGTTCTGGGCTTGGTCCTGGCATTGATATATTTTAGTTCTTCCCAGGTTATTTCATGAGCAGCCAGGACTGAGAGTCACTGGCCCGTGCCCACTGCTTCCCCCTTCCATAGACACACATACGCCCGCCGTCCGGTGGACAACCCCAAGCTGCTGGACAATGCTAGGAACGAAGGGTCAGTTACCCCTCTCCTTGAACATTTCCTTTTCCCCCTCTTTGATTTTGCCACCAGTCTCCCTTTTGCAAAAACATTTCACTTAAAAACTATTAAGAGACAAGTCACTCACAGAAGCAAGAAATAGCTAGCTTACCTGCCTCTGCTTATGTCCCCACTCCTGCCCCTTTTCCTGATACTTTTGTGTAGCCAAAGCTAGACTCAACTCACAGGACCTTTGAAGAAAATATCCAAATACTTTGGAAACTTGTTTGTTCCACGGACTTAATTGCCTGGGGTGGCAATATTGTAGTTACAAGCTTCCATTTAGGGAGAAATGTAATAAACAAGGCCAAATTGCCTCAGCCTCACAGAGAGCACAATGCCTCACAATGCCAGGCTCATAGCACATCCAAAAGGAGAGACGGGAATTATAATTACAGAAATCAAGTCATCCCTACCATCTGTGTGTGCTGGTGACACTAGGAGACCTGTAGAATCCACCTGGGACAGAGCCGCCATATACAGAAAATTCAGGGCCTGGGTCGAAATTCGAATGACAGGATAAATGATAGCGTAGTAACACTCTAATGAAGGAGGAGGAAGAAGGGATTACATCGATGCATATTTTTAACCGTGCCTTTTTGGTATTCTTTCTCCTTGACTCCTTATAATTACCTGCCTATCTCTAGTTCAAAGATGGAAGAGCTAAAGGTCCGAAAAGCTAGCCTGAGCCAACACGGCAGGTTCAATTGACAGCATTAGCTCCGACAAGCCACGTAATCTTAGGAAAATTCTTCTTCTCTGAATTTCTGTTTCCCCATCCATAAATGTCAAAGTAGTAAGAGCCTCTGACAATTGCAGGCAGAATTAAATGAAAATATAAAAATAATATAACAATCAGCAATCATTTAGCAATCCTTGTCTAAATGATACGGCTTTTACTGGAATTTATTCAAGATAACGTAACAAGAGCCCCAGCTACAATATGAATTCTGGGCTGTGAAACCCCATTCCCTTTTCACAGCACAAGAGATCGAGACCAACAGAGTTCAAAAGAAGGGAAGATGAGGAGGAGTGGGAAGTTCAGGAAACACTCCAGAAGTGAAGAGATAAAAAGTTAGCTGAGTTTCAAAGAAAGAATATAGACAAGCAAGAAGACTTGTATGTTCTCCCTCCCCTTTGGGACTGGGCTAATGCCAGAAATACTGCTTTCTGGCGTCCAGCATCAGAAATTATATTTTCATTGCTCTTTGATATACAGTTACCAACTTTAGCCGGACATTAAGAAGCTATGGGAAAGAGCAGAGAACAAATGTTCGGATGGCAAATTCATCAATCCTAATTCCAAATCCCTCTGCTAGATCTATTAACACACCAGGCATTTGTTCTCCAAGTTCTAGTCACCGAGCCAGACCAAGGCAAAGGGCAAGGTGTGGTCGCACTTCCCTCTGCGGGCAGACACAGAGAGAACAGAGCCCTTGGAAACTTGACATCTGTGAAGACTGTGAGTGAAAGGGCACGTCTTGGAGTGTGCCCGCGCCTGCAGCTACCTTCCAAGGTGCCTGAGCTGCTCCTCTGACTTAATGAGCTCCACATGCTGTCACAACTATTTATAGTATCAGCTCTGTGTGTGTTTGGTTAAAGCCTCTAGATCATATTTCTGAGCTTTGCAAGTTTATTTCCTACAATCGATCCATTAAATTGTACCTCCCTTTCCTCTTCTGCCACATTCTTGGAAGTCCACAGTCAACTATACAAACAAAAGTATGAGATTATCAAAATATTTGTAAGCCGTCGCTCGCCCTCCCTGTTTTTCTTATGCTCCCCAAAGCACACCTTTCTATAGCATCACTGTTTCTGGAAATTTAGATCTGACAGGGCGATGGGACAGAAGCTTAATTCAGCCCAAGGGGCAGGGAAGGGAGAGTCCAGGAGGTCAGCACACGGTCAGCAAGCCAGCTCCCCCTGGGCGTAAACTCATCTCAGAAACAGCAGCAGGAAAGCAAGACAAACCTCCAGACAAAATAAAAGTGCAAACAAACAGGCAGAGAAGTAAAACAGACTGCAGTGACTAATCGAGAAACAAAAGAAGTTACCTGCAGAAAACAGAGAAACTGAAAAAGAAGAGTCGGGTCTCTGAGGAAGCCGAAGAGCAAGGAGCGAGTCTGAGTAGTAGCGTGGACCTTGTCTTGTGAGAGAGGAATGTTTTTATCACTGTTTTGTAAATGCAAGTATTTCAGTAGCTCTCGAAACCCACTTTTCAGGAGGGAATTGCATCTCATCCCACGTTTGAGGCGTGTTTAGGTAAGTTCAGATACTGCTTTAAGAGACGTACAATCGTGTGCTCGTTGTTCATCTCTCTATACACTCAGAAGGTAGTGGGGTACTGAGTCACAGGAAGCCTTGACTGCCGTAGGTGTCAACTGCACATTCATCAGGTCGGGGCGGGGTGATTTCTGTATCCTACAGTACAAAGTATGCTAAATGTCCAGTTAGAGTCATAGTCATACCCATGATCCCTTGAAATCTGGCGCTGTTCCTTATCTTTGCCTCTCTCTGAGTATGCACCACGGCTGCATTCTAGCCTGCAGTCCCACCACATGGGACTCTACCAGGGTTCCTCCATCCAGGCCCCTCCTCTCTCTCTTCCCCCAGGGACCCTGCAGCAAGCTCTCCTGAGTCCTCACCTAGACCATTGCAATAGCCCCTACATTTGAAAAGAGGTCCCTGGATTTCGAGAGACACACACTTGCCTCGAAATAGACAAGGCAAAAGACAGATTGATTGGAAGGACGCAGGGTATCTGCAGGCAGAAGGCAAATGCAAGCTTTGGACCCTGGGAAGACCTGGAGAGGAGGAAACGAAAGCTTACTCCCCTGTCTCCCCACCCTTGTATCTGCTTCTCTGCCCCTTCGTGGCAAGAAAACGACCACCTGAGGCTCCGAGGGAGTGCCATCCCACAGCTTCTCTAACCAAGAGACACCTCATTCTCCAAATCTGTTTCAGAAAAAAATAAAAATAAAAAATTCCGGAGAAGCATACCTCTAGATCAGTTAAATATTGCCAAATAGCAAGGTCAAGTAAGGACATGGATACTCATGGGTGGAATTGGAGAGGGACAGTTCCCAGAACGGATGCATGTTTTCTCAACCACTATGGGTTTGCTCTCGCTGTTCCCGCCTACCCTTCCTGTGCAAAGCCCTACTCATTCTTTAGGGCTATCTGAAGTGACACCAGACTAGGAGGCTTTGTTCATTCACCTGCCAAAGGCCTCTCTTCTTTTCACTCCCCCACACCTCCGTAAAGGCTTCTTCTTCAGGACACTTTTCATTATTGAGCTTTCATTAAAGATAGCGTTGGCAAGTTGTCTGGCACAAATGAATACCTAGAGGTCAGATCTTAATCACATTTATATTCCCCAAAAATGCCAAGCAAATCTTTGCCTGTGACACATACTCCATCATTGTTTGCCGAATGGTTGAGCGAATGACTATAAATGACTGAGAAGAGTTTCAGTAACCACCCTGGGTGTTCGATTCACATCAAACAGTGAAGACCCTCTCCAGTGCGGCTGGAATGTTTTTGTCAGAGAGAGCGTGCACCGTGACTTTTCTCTTGGCGGGGTTAACAGCACCTGAGCATTTGTTTACTAACCTAGGTCAGATGGGAATATGGTTCAACAGCCCAACTCACACATTCACTGATATCAGAGAGATTCTACTGGAGTCATTTCAGTTATGCCTGGACTCAGATGTTACCTTTGCCTTCATGGGGCTTGATGCAACCTACATAAGGTCTCGGTTTCCTCTTCTGAATGGGAGTAAAAGTAGCTCCCTTACAGTATGGTCCGTAGTACTCAAGAGATAATCACCTGGGCCGGCATAGTCACATAGAGCTTGGTCTGAGAGGGTGTCCCACACTTGAACATCAATGCTCTGCAGTCTCAGTGTTAGAATTTAGGTTTTTTAAGTGAAGTTCAAAAGGGAAGCTTGGCACGTGAACTTAGCTGTGTTCCTGCCTCATAGCTGCCTCCCAGGAAGGGGTTCTTGGATGCTGGCTTCCCCACTCTCTGGTGTCTTGGGCCTCACCCAATCTCCCTCTCTCCTCATCCCCAGCAAGGTCCTGCACACCAGCAAAAGGTGGGTCACAGTCAAGTCCAAGGTGCACATTCAAGGCTAGCTCCTGATGACACCATCTTGGCCCCAGGCTAGCAGAACCAGAGTGCATTTATTGGGCAATCCAGCAGGGGCCATCCTCTCACCCACCCACCTAGATTTCCCCCATGGGTTGGGAAAAGGGAGACGCCTGACTCAACTTGCCCACCTCAGCTAGGACAGGCACATTGACCCAGTAGTCAGTGGGGGACTCTCTCTCTCTCTCTCTCTCTCTCTCTCTCTCTCTCTCTCTCTCACACACACACACACACACACACACACACAGAGTTTTGGAACAGAGTTCTCAGGAGCTCATGAAGGTTTGTACTCACTCTGCAAGAATCCCCATGCCTAAGGTAGTTCAACCTTACATAGCAAGTAAAACTACATGGACATGTAGAGAAAGAGCCCAAGGATAAAAGGAAAAAGTTTCATCATTTTTTAATTAGTTTTTTACGTTGAGATATAACTGACATTACAACATTGTATTAGTTTTAGGTGAACGGCATGAAGGTGTGAAGTCTGCATACAGTGCAAAACGGCCACCACGAAAGTTAGGTCACACCCATCCCCTCGTGTAGTTACATCAATTCTTTCTTGTGGTGAGAACCTTTAAGATCTACCTTAGCAACTTTCAATATACAGTACAGTATTGTTAACGATAGTTTGCTATTTCAAGAACTTTAATGGCACTTTTCCTCCTTTCTGAACAAGGAGACTCACATTTTTATTTTGTTCGGAGCCATACCTAAGGCTGTGACAAGTACTAAAAACTGTTTAGCAATCGATAGCTATTAGTATTTTTTACTTTAAAAAAATATGCACAAAAGTTTGACAGCTTCACAAGGTAACAGGTTTCCAAATATATGACCTTTATTCTCAGTTGATCCCCTGAGTCGGGTAGGATGTGGACGCCGTGTCCATTCTGCCTATGAATGAGGAGATTGATGTTGAGAGACGTCACAAGGCCTCAAGTCGCATCACACACTCATGGCAAAGCAGGCCCTGGAATCCAGGTGCTCTGACCTGCAGCCTGTGTCTTCACCAGAGGACCCACCCATCAGTGACCCATGGGCTAGCGAAGGGGCAGCTAAGTAGCCTTTTCCTCACTTCTCTGGAGTGAGAAGGAGCCAACAGCATCCAGCCGCCCTGGAAACACTGCCGGGAGCCATGGCACTCTGAGCCTTTGCCCCAACCACTGCAAGAAGGGGTCCCGCCCTTGCCCTGCATTTATTTTCTTTCCCAAACCGCACAAAACCATAAAAGTCCAAGATGACTCCTAAGAAGCCAGCCATCTGAGCCTCTGACAGCCCAGCCCAAGGCTGTAGGTGGCAGGACCGGAAGAGCTGTTTCTTTGCTCCTGTTGACTTAGGTCTGTTTACCTGGCTCCATAGTTCCCATTTCCATGCCTCAGAACTTGTGCAGCCCTCAAATTCATGCTCTCGGCAGATGGGATTTATGGCATGTTCATCACCCGTGCTACCCTGGGACACAGCACCTCTCCCTGCAGCTGTCAAAACCACCCACTCGTACCCAGTGCAGTGCTGAGCAGTTCACCAAGGGATACTCCTCAGAAATAGTGCCCAGTTCTGGCCCAAAGCTTTTCCCAGTTGCCCAAGCCTTGGTGATAAAAATGCCAAACATAATGTAGAGTGAAAAATAGAGGTCAGACAAGGCCAGAGGGCTGGGTGGGACAGGAGTCATAGACTGGAATTAGGGGACAGAAGAGGTTTGGCAGCTACCATGCTCCCAGCCTTGCCCTGATGCGCCCTGGCCTTGGCGATGCGGGGAGTGGATGGAGTCACACTCCAGGGCCCATGCTGAGTGCAGAGGTGCTCTTGGGATTGGACTAAATCCAGAAACCAGCTTCTCTGGATCCCAAGAGAATTTTTTTAATGACTTCAATTTCACTGGGAGAATATTAAATGAGAGGAGTATGAAATCTGCAGCTAGAAAGTGACTCACGTGGCTGTCTACATCTGTCCTGAAGCTGGAAAACATACAGTTTAATAACAATGATATATATTGAATATAAGCCATTTACCATCTATTAGACTTTGCATGTATTATTGGTAAGGATTATTTCTGATCTTCACAATAGCTCTGGGACCAGATTTATTAAGTTCATTTTAGAGATGAGGAAACTGAGGTTTGAAAGGTAACAGAACTTGACAAGTTCCCAGAGTCAGTGCGAACCCAGGTACGGTATTTCTGTACAAGGCAAGTTCAGCACATCCTATGTCCGCCAAACCACTCATTGCTGTCTCCTCTGGGAAGAGCGGCAATGGTCTCCACCCCTGACATTATGAGGATTTGCCCAGGAGGGCAGGGGCGACAGCCAGCCTCCAACATGGTTGAGGGTTATCTCTCTGGATAAAGGAAGTATGGGGTGAGCCTCTCTGTCACTAGAAGAGAGTGGATGCCGATGTGGCCAGTTTTCCCTTCACCAGTTTGGTCTGCTCTTATTTCTTCTTCTCTGCATTTCTAACCATTTTCCCTACTTACTTTGACATCTCTTCCAGTGATATGAAATTAAGGGTAAAGAGATAAACTAAAATGATGTGATTCTGTAACTATGTCTAGTAGGTCTTAGCCAATAGGGAATGAAAATTGAGGTCACATCGCCACTACCACTGTGAAGGAGTTTGTATCTGCTGAAGCAAATTCCATTTTAAAATTATCTACGTTTTATTAATTCCTGTTCTTTCTTCCCTTATCAGCTTAGACAACTAAGAGGCTTTTGATAGGCACATGGGTAGTCAATAAAGTAGATCCCTACAGAACAAAGGACATCAAAAAAGATTTAAGCCCCACAATTTACCCGGAAAATGAAAATGTCATTGGCTTTTGTTAGCTCTGGTGTTGGGTTTCTTTATCTTTAAAAAAGGGAATCTAATTACAAGTACTCACTAACAGATTACCATGTAAAAGCACGATGCTCAATACCGTGGGGAAGCGCACAGTAAAGCAGATGTGGCCTCTGCCCTCCAGCGTGCGACAGGCACACAGGCCGAGCCGGTGCCTCCGTGAGTGACCGGAGCCCTGGCCCGGCCGCAGCAGGCTGCACGTCCACACCGAGGTGCCGGCCTTCCGGGCTTGATGCACCTGCCCTGACCGCCCGGACCACTCGGGTTGTCAGGATGTGGTTATGATGCACCGTGTATGAAAGTGCCCTGTGAGGAACACAGAGAACTAAGGGTCTTCATTATTCTTAAAGCCAAGTAGTTAAAGAGGTAGCGTCTGTAATCACCCTGCCTGGGTGGGTGTCTGTGCTCTGCCGCTTGCACCGTGTGCCCTTAGGTCGGTGGCTGACCCCTCTAAGCTTGGTTCAGTGTATGTAAAGGGCTTGCACGTTGCTCAGCACAATTCGAGATCGCAGAAACATTATGGGTGTGAACATTATTATTCCATGTTCACCGGCACTTGTTGAAACTGCCGAGGTTATCAAAACCAGAGAAAGCCCGAGAAACTGTCACAGGCAAGAGACAGGACTAGTGAATGTAGTGTGGTATCCTGGGTAGGATCCTGAGACAGATAAGGGGATTTAGGTAGAAGCTGAGGATATATGAATGTAGTATGAGCCATAGTTGATAACAACATTAAATGCATGACAATTATACCACACTAATGTAGGCTGTTAACAGGAGGGGAGGCTGGGTCTGGGACATGTGAAAATTCTCTGTACTGTCTTTACAACTTATCTATAAAACTGAAGTAAAAAAAATTATTTATAAAAAATAGCATCATGAGGATGTAATCATATCAAGAGAGCTGAGGAACCATGAGAGAAAGTCAGTCAAATTAACCTTTGCCTACATCACAACTTTTCAAGAAACCAAAACTGGCCAGGAGAAATTTCATTAGGGGAGTGAGGGGAAGAAACAAACAAAATCGAATGGCTCATATTCACTTACGTTCTTCACAACGAACAAAGCCATTTGCTAAATAGCCAAGGTCAAGTCTGGTGTTGCAGCGTGTTGCCAGTGGTCATAGGATGAACAGCACCAAGGATGATTTTTTCTCTCATATGTGAGTACATCCTCCTCTCCAGCCCAATTCGGCCCTTGTTGATCCATCAGTTGCTATCAACACCAGGAGACTAACTAAATAAGTATTTATTTACCAAGAATTCTTCCAATATTAAAATCTCAGGCAGCAAGCATGCCTTTCTAGTCCCCCTTTGAAATGCTTTCTAAAGCATTAATAATCTTTCCCACTTTGTTTTTCTGTCATACTTTCTGTTTCTAAATATAAACACACAAGCATGTGTCCTAATTAAGGTCTTATGTGGCTTGTGTTAAGTCTGTGAGTTTGGGTGACTGATGAAGTGCTCTGTGGTTTTGCCCTTTTATTTCAAAAAATATTTCTCCAAGTTGTGCTCTCTGTGGTTTATATTCCTACATGCAGGAAGCTCATGTTTTTTGCTTTTGCTCATTTTTCCTGCTGATGGAGGAAGATGGGTTGACTATCTGGTTGTGAGATATGAAAGAGGGAGGCGTCTGCCTACTGCAAAAACAGTTATTAAAGCAACAACACCAACATTTCTGATGGACTGACTGTCACTGCTGCTGGGGCACAATGAACTATCTCACCTGGAAAAATAAATAGCACAGCTTTCAACCACGAACTCTGCAGAGTCTCGAGACTGGCCAAGGCTGCAGGGCAGCTTTTTAAAGCTTCTAGATGTCAATCTATTTTACTTAGTCTTCACATAAAGATTATCAACGTGGAGTTGCTAAACTGTAAGACCATGGCAACAGAGAAAAAGTATGCTCACTAACCTTTTCTAGGCTTTGTCCGGCTCCCCATAAAGTAAACATGCAAAAATGGAGGTGGGGCGGCATTTGGTGAAATAATGAATTAGTGAATGTTCATCACTAGGCCAACTCAAGTTCTTCCAATCTCATTCCTTCATTTCTGCTTCTGCTGGGCCTTGGCATGTCTTGATGCTTTTCTAAAAGCTGGCCAATTACTAGGGGATAGAGGAAATCCATTTTTATCAAGTCTAAGCCTCTTGAGTCTCTGTTTATTTGTATCTTTGATCAACAATTGATAGAAGCTGTAGCTTTCACCAGTTTGGGCTGCAGCGCTAGGGCTGATGGCCGCCTGGCCTATTTACATCCTTACGTTTGGTAGCCAAGGGTACACAGAACGTTGAATGGGCTGATCTGTGTGCTGAGCTCTCAGGCCACTAAAGTGATAGTAAAAATAATAGTGTAGTGAGAGGGCAAGATGCTAGAGAGGGGAACTAATCGTTATTATGAGAATTATAGAATTAAAGAGATTGCCCTGTTCAGGGTAGCCAAACCCCCAGTGAGTGATGAAGGTCTTTGATAAAGAATCCTAACCACACCCCCTTGAAAGTAATAATTTACTGCAAAGTGAACTGGGCAGTGAGATTTCTACCCAAACTGGAGCTTGGGAAGTAGGAAGTCAAAATATAGTTTATAGCCCTAATCTTCCTCTCTTTATCCCCCAAAACACAGCCCTCCAGTAAATTGAGGTTTGGTGACAGAAGCAAGAGAGCCCTGCTCTCTCATTTCTCCTTGTAGGGTGACCAACCTTCCTCTTTTGCCCAGGACGATCCTGGGTTGGTGTTAAAACTCCTGCTTCCCAGAAGCCCTGCAGCCTCATGCAGACTTGGAAGACTGGCCACACTAAGAGAGAAAGAGAGTGTGCATACCTTTTGGCAACATGATCCTCACTAGTAAGAAAATATAGCAGCTTTGCCGCTGGATTCAGCCCACCCTTATGTTTCCGGGCAGTTGAGTATCATGTCATCCAGAAGGACTGAGCACCGGGATCCATGTGTGGGGAGGTGAGGGAGCCCATAGCACCTGTCTTTTCAAGAGCTCCCAGTATCTGGTGTATTCTCTCATTTAGGCTCATTCTCGCGAGGGGTGGAGGGGGGCCTCCCTTCCCTTGCCCTCCGTTTTATAGATACGGAAACAACACTGGGAGACAGTGCTTACTTGAGATTCCACAGGTGGTAGCAGAGCCCGTATGAATCACGGTGTCTCCTAATGAGCACTGTGCTGTGACAGGGACTACTAATGCCTTACAAAATCCTACCCGGCCTGATTTAGGAATAAAGTGAGGCTGAATGTCCAACTTCCATGTCCTCAGTCACCAGCCTGGGGGAAGGAGCATTTGCCTACGGGTGGCAGCAGAGTCAGCCCCCACCCCAGCTTGCCTAAAACAGGCTCTGACTCAAGTTTCAGGTCGTATAGTGACACATGGGGTGAGCTGGTGGTCACCATGCTACCCGCAGCCTGGGGGCTTAAGACTGTGGGTTGTGCTACAGAATCAGAGGCCTCTGGGAATGTACAACCTGGGCGATGCCCCCCTCAGTGCCATGTGCAAGCCTACCCTGTTCTGCACCACCCGAGTCTACCCCCCTGGTGTGCCAGACCACAGCGCCATGGGCCCGTGCCCTTCATCCCTCCAAGCCTGAGATGGCTTCCCCACTGGGCACCACACTGGCATCCAGCCAGTCGAGCTGTTTAATGCACTCCAGTGGTTTCCTCAGAACCACCCAGTGGGCCCACAGACTGGTTCGCTTCCATTTTCCACTGGCACTTTATCTCCCCTTCATGTTTTCAATAAAATGATGCTGAGGGGGACACAGTGTATTTCCACAGAGGCTAAGCAGAGGTTTCCCACCTCTGGCATTCACTTCCACAAGAATGTGGTGGCTTCCCGCACTGAGAGTCCCCAGGAACATCTGCATGCAAAGTCTCAGGTGGCAGCCCTGACATCCCGGAGAGGCGCGGGCGCAGGAGGAGAGTGTGCATGGCTCCTCAGGGTGGGAGAGAGGCTTCCCTGTGAAAGCAGGTTGTGCTCGATGAGCGAAGTAAACTTTTCTTTAGAGCTTAGTGTGTGTAGAACCACAAAACCTTGTACTATGAGCCGAACTAAAAGAATTAGAAATTAGAACTGAAAGAACTAGGCAATGGATTCCCTCTAGGAGTTTAAAAGCAAACATTGGGAAAATGAAGGAATAAGCAAAGAAAGGATTTGTGAGTAGTAGAAGTTAGGCGGGTTGACTTCAAGGGTGGCGATATCAAACCGCGCACGACCAAAATGACAGACTGAACTTACCCCAGCTGTAGGCTGCCTGGTTCCTTGGGCTCCCAGAACTCAGTCCACACTGGGAAGTGCTCTGGGTCCTCTGAACATCCATGGCTCTGCCAGATCCTTCGGGTTTCAGGTTGCTTTTCCCAAGGGACCTTTGAAACTAAGGAGAGGCTAGGATTCCCTGTTATCCTCTCCTCGACACAGAGAGAACTTTTTCTGAGAGGAGAACCTGTCCATCAGTGCGTGTGCATGTGACTGTGTGCATACCCTGGGCCAGGTTCCCTGCTGTGCAAGGAACATAGGGATAAAAGACTGAATTCCTGCTTTCGTGGGGTTCACCATCAAATCCTCTGCCTTCAGGAACTCCCTGGTCTGAGAGCATAAGATCTTAAAACTTACGAAGCTAGAGGGTGAGGTGAGGGTGAGGGGAGGGGAAGATTTGGGAGAAGGAGGCCGAGGGGACAGACTGCTGCCAGCTCCAGGCCTTCTCCTGCCGTCCGTCCCACCACGACTCTCCGAGCTACTGCGAAGATCAGCTTCTTACTAAGCGTGAGGACATCCCTCACGGACAAATGCCCAGTTGAACATAAAATAAGAGGCCCTCGATGTGATATACGAAATACTCATGTGGCCTTCACCCCCAGCTCCTGGCACAGAGCTTCTAAAATGTTTGCAATTCACTAAGTCCTAAGGGTAAGAGGAGCATCTTTTGTTATTCCTAGTAAGCTCCTTTCCAACGTACTAGAATTTATGCTAATGAGGTGACTTTTGATGAGCCCTTAGTTAACTTCTGAATACCGGCTGCTGGCCAGAGGAAATAACCATGGGATTAAAGGGTTGGAACTTTCAGTCCCCACTTCTACCCACCCGCCAGCTCCTACCCACAGGGAGGGAAGAGGGAATGGGGTTTGAGTTTATCACCAATGGCTAATGATTTAGTCAATCATGCCTGCATCATGGGACCTCCACAAAAGCCCTAAATAAAAGGATTTAAAGAACTTCCAGGTTGGTGAATTTGTGAGCCAGGGGGGTGGCACACCCCGAACTTCACAGGGACAGAAGTTCCCATGCCCAGGACACGTCCAGACCTTTCCCTGTGTACCTCTTCATCTGGCTGCTCATTCGTATCCTTCCTCGTAGCCTCTGTAATAAACACTGGCAATAGTAAGTCGAGTGTTTCCCTGGGTTCTGTGAGTTGTAATAGCAAATACTGAACACGAGAAGGAGGGAGTCATGGGAGCCACCAATTCGTAATCAAGTCAGACAGGAGTGCGGGTACCTGGAGACCCATTACTTGAGATTGGCATCTAAAGTGGGAGGCAGTCTTGTGGGACTGAGCCATTAACCTGTGGTGTCTGCACTACAGGTAGTGTCAGAATTGAATTAAACTGTAGGAAACCTGATGGCGTCCAAAGAGAACTGAAGAATTGCTTCTGACACACATTTGGTGTCAGAAGTGTTATGACTATGGCCAGGATTCCATCCATGATTTGCTTCTCCAGGAAAGATTTTTTCAGTAGACATTGCGACTCAGTTTAATAAATAAAATTTGAGTTCTGATACCACCTTCCTGTACAGGGTAAGCATTTGGTAACATTTACAATAATAATGGTGGTAGTGTTAATGGTGTACAGCACCAGAGGCTGCCGGTAAAGTTAGATCTGAGGTTTAAGGAAGAATTCAAAACCAAAAACTCAAATACAAGCGAAAGTCCATTTCAAAGGTCACAGAAGTAAAAGAAGTGGGACAGCTGGGCTCTGTGGTCTCAGGAAACAAGTTACAGAGGCAAAAAACAGCAAAAAAGTGGCCCTAGTTGCTTAAGAAAAAGAAAGCAAAGGTACGCACCTTGAGGGGAGAAGAGGGGAGGGAAAATATGGGGGATGGGGTGAGAGAGAGAGAGAGAGAAATTACTGGGTCCTTCATCTGGAGGATTTTTATGCGGAGAATCTCAATAGAGTACTCATCAGTTTTCCAGATGTGTCCTTGCAGGGTGATGGTCTCTACTGATTGCTCCGTGCTAGGTAAGGGGTCGTTATGCAATGCAGGTGGTCCTGCTGTCAGCCGTGGTGTCTTTTCATCTGGTTTTGCTTTCTGGGCCTGGAGCTGAAATACAACTGAGGCCTAGATGCTATCTCTCATTTGACCAAACTCTGTCTTTGTGGTCAACACACCCAGGGCTTTGTTCCTAAGACTATTTGATGCTGGCCAGACCTCACACTTAAGGGAGTGGTTGTGCAAGTACTTTATGGGAGTATTAAGAGGCTCTTCTCCGGCCCCCTTGTTTCCCCTCTGAGGGGGTCTACCACATGACTAGCAACATGCCAGGGGAGGGGAGATCAGGGGACGGTCTGAACCTCTTGACCAGGGATATGCTAGGGGCAAGGTCCCACCTTATAACACTTGTTTTCCCAGTTTTGCCCATTGCTAGGCACCCAGAGCTTTGCACCCTGGTGCCCTTCTGTATCTGGCCTATTGTTCCTACTCTGTTCCTGTCTAAGGAACTGCCTACCATATCAATAATAGTCACCACCTTCATAACACAACTAAAGCCAATACCTGTGTACTGAATATATCTGACCTGATCAACCAGAACTATACACCGTGACAAAATCATCACCACCCACCCCTGAAGACCACCAGAGAAGGAATTCCTGCTACACACCTCATTCTCCAAGGCTCCTTTGTTCAAGCCGCAGATGAGCTCTGGGAGGGCCACTTGCCTACGATCTGCCATGGAACTGTGGGGACTCCAAGCCATCACAGCGTATGTTCTCATGTGACACCTTATTTCCGTCAGAGCACTTATCCTGGTTTTTAATGCAGCTTTATCAGAGCAGGGCTAGGTCTGTTTTTATTCCCCTTTATTCCCCAGCACTGTGCCTCAGGAAGAGTGTACTCGTCATCGACATCCAATAAACGTGTATTGAATGAATAAATGAACAAACAAAAGGATGAATGATTGATTAAATGCCCTGCCCTGGAGGCATTTCAGTAAAAGATGTGGGAGTGAACCAGAACATTCTCCAGCCAGCAGAGGATTAGATAGGCTCTATTTATCACAGAATGTGTCGTTTGGCAAAAGTAGTTCATTGGGGGAAAAAAATCCAAACATGTGTTAGTCAGAAGTAGCGATGAGCTTATTTTCCTTTTAATAAAAATCAGCCTACCCATGGATCCGGGGAAGCTGCCAACTGGTGTGATGAAGCCACAAAATCACTGCAAGAATGGCAGATTGGGTAGCTCCAGTCCCACAGAAGCCCCAGTCCAGCCCACCAACCTAATTACAGCACACGCAGTCCCAGGGCTGCTCTGTTTGTCGCCAGAGGCACTGGCCAGATCGATTCAGGGACATGAAAAACAAAACAGCATTTTTGCCAAAGTCCTTGAATTTCCAGGCCTTGTGGTTTCTATTCAAACCATTCGTAAAGGATTACAGGCTTCCATTACCTTTGTGGTTTCCATCTGCAGGGAGTCCAACAAGAAGAGAAACCTCAAGCCCTCGCCATCAGAAGCAGGGAAGGAATGCCTGCGCCTGGGCCGATGCGCACGGGTGGACGCAGGCCTCCGCTGCACAAGCCCTGCTCCCGCAGCAGCCTGGGTGGCCTGGGCCAGGGCCTCTGCAGCTCCTTCCACTGCTTATCGGCCTGGAAAGAGGGCAGTGAGGTTTACCCTGGAGACTGTCTCCACGGGAAGCCGTGTGATTTAATGAACCTTTGGGAAAGGTTTCCTGTTCACACCTGCAAAGGGTCCCTCAGTATTTGTCACGTGCCTCAGGACTCGGCACGTTTCTTCTAGAACCAAAAAGATTAGAGCCTCCACCCCATGAATCTTAAGGTCTGAGAATCTTTTCCATTGGGGTCCCTTTTCCTTGCATTTCTATCCTATTTCTGAATTTCCTTGAAATTTCTATTCTATCCTGCGTATCTGATAGGACTGAGGAGGAGGCCTCCCTGCTGGACTGTTAGTATTCCCAGTATATGAAAATAGAAGGTTTCTTCAAACTTCGTCTCAATTTATGTCAAGCGTGGATAACTTTTGCCAACATCATCATATAAGAGATGGACGAGAAAGCATTTAATTTGTGCTTCAGTCTATTGGTTCCCAGCAAGTGTTTTTGTTCATGCTGATGTGTCTTCTAGATTCCTTTCCTTCCCTTTGACCTTGTTAGACACATGCTAGCCAATCACCTAAGGGCTTGAATTGCCCAACTGTATTCTGAAGTCTCATTCAGAACCAGATTTCATGGTTGTTGACCTGTGGGGGGATTCCACCTGCAGAGCCCCCACGTCTGCCATGGATGAAAATAATGCTACCAAGACATGATCTGCTTGGGGAGGAAAGGTGGTCCAACTCTCAAAAGAGAAGGACCCCAAGTCCTTACCTCAAATGGTATTTATTAGGTTCATAACACACAGGGATACAGGTAAAGCTCATCAATCAATGTCAGGCGGCAAGGATCAAACAACAGATAACATTTCAAAGAAATCTAAGGGCTTAATCTGAGTCAGTGTGTGTCAGGTAAAGGGGTTGCAAAACACTTTGGGAGATATACTCATTTCCTGCCCAGACCCTTATTGTATGGATGAAAGCACTCTTAGCAAAGCAGGCTTCACAGGACTTTACAAATTCTTTTTTATGCCCAATCACCCCAGAACCTTCTCTAGCCAGCAGAGGGCTGCACCCCCTCCCCGTCACAGATTCAGGCTTAAGTGGATTAGAGCCAGGAAGCGCTTCTCCCAGAAGGAAAGGGGACTTGGGCTATGTCAAAATAGCAGGGGGGTGAGGGTCCTTCACCCTCACTTTGCTGCAGCCCCCGAGTCCTTTCTTGATGGCCTCCCACATGATCGTGTCTGGTTGGGTTGCCCCTCCTCTGAGGGGTCGTACCCATAGTCTCTGACTAACTGACCAAGTGTTGGGAGCCAGAGATGGCAGAAGCAGCGCTCTTGCCAGGGAGATAAGCTTGGTTTCCTTAGTGGCTCACAGTCCGGAGGTTGCTCACTCAGCCTTAGCCATGGGGGGCAGTTACAACTCCTGAAACCAGGCAGAGCGGTTCCCAATATTGACCAAATCTAAGACTAATGAGAAATGGTTAAATAAATGATAGGAATCTATGTGATTCCATTCTCGAAGAGCTTTTAATGACATAGTAAATACATGTGTGTTAGGTAAAAAGAAATCAGGACAAAAATTGTATATATGGTATGATCTCAAACATATTCAGAAAAGAAGGCAAGCATCAACACATAATAATGAGATTATTATTAATACTTATTCTTTTCACTACAAGTTTTTTTGTGTATTTTTAAACTTTCCACAGTAAACATACATAACTTTATTTAAAAATATTTTCCTCATTTATCTCCTAATGCACATGAAAAGCGAGTCTCAAAGGTAGTAGAATTTCTATTCAATATACTTTGAGAATTTGCGTCTTTTTAAAAATACAAAAATGTGAATAGCATATAGTAAATTCAGAGATGTATACAAATATAGGCATTAATATGTTAAATATTTTAAAGTATATAAATGTAATATCTAAATAACTATATTTAAATATATATTTATATTATACACATTAAATATTTTTATATTAACTGTATATCAATATATTTTAAATTCATTATCTCACCAATTGAAACTCTTTTCCCAAAAATAATCACTTAATAATTTGAGCTATAAACTTTACCACATATTTACATATGTGTATGTTTTATACTTACACATAAATGTGTTTGGTATCCTCTACATTAATGGAATCATATCATATGTATTTCTTCATAACCTTGTTTTTCTCATTTAACAATACTCATTAGAAGTTGAACTCGTATTTCTGTCAAGAGAGGTCTCATTGATTTTTAGCTGCCCTGTGATTGTACAGCATTAGTGTGCCAGAACGCATTCGTCCATTCCCTTACTGATGCACACTGGCCCCATTCCCAGTTGTTACTACCATACTGTTGAGCACACAAACAAGTAATTGTATGTTCAAGGATGTTCACTACAATATTACAGTGAACATCTTTTACCATTAACTCCTTTTACCCATAATTTTGTGCATTTATGAAACCATCTTTGAAGGTTAGATTTATAGAAATAGAAATTCTTGGTGAACTGTCACATATTGAGTGTTTCCATTTCTAATTGGCACTGCAGAATTGCCTCCTCAAAAGATTATATTAAATTAACCCTTCAGTGAATAGCATAACTATTCTAGTAAAACTTTTCTTTTCAGATTTATAATGAGGGCTTTCTCCCAGTCTGTCTGATCAGTCTGATTTGAAGACATCAAGGCAATGATCAAACCAAAAGCAAATACAGAAACCACCACCAAGTCCCTTGAAACGAGGTGACATTACAGTAAGCTCAAGTATTAAGAAAGCAGGCTATTCTGGAAATGACGAAAGAACTGTTAACTTCTGAAGAAGTACAATACAATAATCAACATTTCAGTTCTACCAGTCATGATTTAATAACTCTTAAATGATTCAGAAGATAATTCTTTATTTTATAATACCTCAGAGGAAAATGTAGCTCCTTGCATTTCATCATTATGTGTGTTTTGGATAAATGGGCAGAGTCCATCATCCTGGTGATTAAAAGCAGCTGAAGGATGTTGCAGCCAGGCCATCTCTGCACCTGAAATAAAGCAGTCACAGGAGTCCGAAAAAGCCCTGGTCAGGGAGGAAGCCACACATTGGCTTCACCGCCCACCCCGTGTCCATTAAGAAGCACAGCATTCCTCTGCTCTTCTACACGGTCAGATTTCCTCAAAGCTCTGGCAAGGTACTTTCTGCACATTTCTTCCCCTCCTGTTCACTTTTTAGATTTTTAAAAATAATTTACTCATGTAATAAGTTGACAGACATCCAGATACCTACTAATAGGATTTAGAGAATACTATCACTTTGTATAATTTGCTTCAAGCATTTCTTTAAAGAAATAAGAAAGATATCACTGCCGAATGCTTCGATTCCCAGTCTGTTCTTCCCTCGTGCTCTGCCACTGAGAGGTAACCTGCATCCTGACGGTGGTGTAGCATCTTGCCCGTCATGATTTATACTTTCACAACATATGTATCAGTCCACTGCTAATATGCAGCAATAATTTTGTGTTTTTAATTCACAAAAATAGGATCACGCTACAGATATTCTATAATCTCATAAGTTTTACTCAAAATTACTTTCCAGATAATTATTTATCCAATGTGGATAGAGGTAGAATCCATTTGTTCACATTAACTGTTGAACTCTATTCAAGTGCATGATTATACAAATATATAATTATTGTGTATTGATTTACATTTATTGGCTTCCAAATTTTTCTCACTATAAGCTTTGTAGGTTTTAAGTGCTGTTTTGCATGAAGTAAAATATATATATATATATAATTACAGTTTTTTAATTGCCATCCATTAATTTGGAGAAATGACAGTAACTTCTCAGTGCTAATGGTTTATAGGCCCCCTTGGATTTTCTGTGTTAACTATTATAATGTCTTCAAATGACAATATCTGTTCTTCCATACCAATCTTTTTAAAATTAAGTTAACATTAATAAAATTATGTAAGTTTCAGTTGTACAACATTATAATTCCATATCTGTATACATTATAGCACAGGTGGCAAGCACAGGACCCGCGGGCCCTTCACCTTGTTTTTTCCGGCCCGGCACCTTGTTTCTACCCAGTGGCAGCACCAAGCTCTCGCTTAACTGTTAAGGAGTAGGTACATTTATACAGGCCTAAAATTCCATTCGGTCCTTCGAAGGCAACCAGGAGGCTGATGAGGCCCCTGGTGAAACTGAGTCTGACACTCCCGCATTATAGCTTGCGAAGCACCAAAAGGTCTGCTTTCCATCTCTCACCATACAATTGACTTCCATTACTCATTTCACCCTTCCTCCACACCCTTCCCTCTAGGGTAAACACCACTCAGTTGCCTGTATCTGTGAATTTGTTTTTGGGGGGTGTTGTTCATTTGGTTCATTTTTGCTTTATATTTTACATGTGAGGGAAAGTACAGTGTTTGTGTCCTTTGCTGTCTGATTTATTTCACTTAGCGTAATACCCACAAGATCCATCTATGTTCTCACAAATGACAATATTTCATCTTTTTTATGGCTGGGTAATATTCTATTGTACATAAATACCACATCTTTATCCATTCATCTATCAGTGGATACTCAGGGTGTTTATCTTGGCTATTATAAATAATGCTGCAATGAACATGGGGGGCATACATCTTTTTAAATAGTATTTTCATATTATTTAAATAAACACCCAGAAGAGGAGTTGCTGGATCCTACAGCCTTTCAATTCTCAGGTTTTTGAGGAACCTCCACACTGTTTTCCATATCAGTTGGACCACTTTACAATCCCATCAACAGTGTACAAGGGCTCCTCTTTGTCCACATCCTCTCCAACACTTGTTATTTCTGGTCTTTTTGATAGTAATAGACATTCCCATTCTAACATGTGTGATGTGGTATCTCATTGTGATTTTGATTTGTAGTTCCCTAGTGAGTGATGCTGAACATCTTTTCATGTACCTGTTGGCCATCTCTGTATCTTCCTTGGAAAAAATATTTATTCAGATGCTCTGCCCATTTTTTTTCATCAGGTTGTCTGGAACTTTTTGTTTATTTGTTTTTTAGTAATATGAGTTTTTATATATTTTGGATACTAATTCCTATCAGAAATATTATTTTCAAACATCTTCTCCCATTTTGTTGTTTGCTTTTTTGTTTTGTTGATGGTTTCCTTTGCTGTGTAAAAGCTTTTTAGCTTGATACAGTTCCACTTGTCTATTTTTGCTTGTGTTTTCCTTGCCATTGGAGTCAGATTCACGAAAACATCACTTAACTGATGTCCAGAAGCTTAGCCTCTATGTTTTTTCAATGTAGCTTATAGTTTCAGGTCTTACATTCAAGTCTTTAATCCATTTTGAGTTCATTTGTGTGTATCATATAAGATATCAGTCTACCTTTGTTTAGCATGTGGCTGTTCAGTGGTCCCATCACCATTTATTGAAGTGACTTTTCTTTCTCTCCTGTATGTTCTTTGATCCTTTGTTATAAATTAGTTGTCCATATATGAGTGGGTTTATTTCTGGGATCTCAATCATGTTCCATTGGTCTGTGTATCTCTTTTCTGCTGTTAACATATCGTCTTAATTACTAAAGCTTTGAAGTATAGCTTGAAACTGGGGACTGTGATACCTCTGTCTTTATCCTTTATTCTCAAGATTGCTTTGGCTCTTTGGATTTTATACAAATTTTAGGATTTTTTCTTCCATTTCTGTAAAAAAATGCCATTGGGATTTTGACAGGGATTACACTGAATCCATAGATTGCTTTGATAATATGGATAAGTTGACAATATTGATTGCTTTAGTTAATAACAATATTATTTCTTCCAATTCATAAACAAAGAATATCTTTCCATTTTGTGTGTCTTCTTTGATTTCTTTCAACAATGTCTTATAGTTTTCA
Organism: Carollia perspicillata; assembly: GCA_004027735.1. Taxonomy (NCBI): domain Eukaryota; kingdom Metazoa; phylum Chordata; class Mammalia; order Chiroptera; family Phyllostomidae; genus Carollia; species Carollia perspicillata. Next base: position 14,593 of record PVKM010008862.1, on the reverse strand, counting down.
GTGCATAGATTTTTTTACCTTCTTTGTTAAGTTTATTCCTAGGTATATTATTATTTTTGATGCAACCATAAATATGATTTTTCTTTTTCTGATAGTGTATAGAAATGCAACCAATTTTTTCTATTTTGATTTTTTACCCTGAAACATTGCTGTAGTCATTTATTATTTCTGATAGTTTTTCTTAGTAAAGTCTTTAAGGTTATTTTATACATAAAATTATGTCATTGACAAATGGCGACAGTTTTATTTCTTTCTTTCAAATTCGAATGCCTTATATTTTTTAATTTTTTCTCTTGCCTAATGGCTCTGAATAGGACTTCCAATACTATGTTGAATAAAAACAGTAAGAGTGAGTGTTATCTTGTTTATAATCATAGAGAAAAAGCTTTCCACTTCTCACTATTGAGTAAGTATAATGTTAGCTATGGGTTTGTCATATATGGCTTTTATTATGTTGCGGTACTATTTTGTTATGAATTTTTATCATGAATGGATGTTGTGTCTTACAATGCTTTTTATGCATCTATTAAGATGACCATGAAATTTTTATCCTTCATTTTATTGATGTGATATATTACATTGATTGATTTGTATGTGCTTAACAATACTGGCATCCCTGCAATAAATCTCACTTGATTGTGGTATATGATCCTTTTACTGTTGTTATCTTAGATTTGCTCATATTTTGTTGAGGATTTTTGCATCTATGTCCTTCAGAGATATTGGCCTGTAATTTTCTTTTCTGTGTTCTTGTCTGATTTGGTATCAGGCTAATGTTTGCCTCATAAAATGAGTTAGGAAGCATTCATTCTTCTTAAAAATGCCATTGGAAGAATATGAGAAAGATACATATTAAATATTCTTTGAATGTTTGGTAGAATTCACCAGTGAAGTCATCTGATCCTGGACTTTTCTTTTGGGGGAGGATTTTATTCAATTTCCTTACTAGTGATTGGTCTAGGTAGATTTTCTATTTCTTCATGATTCAGTCTAGGAAGGTTGTATGATTCTAGAATTTATTCATTTTTTTCTAGGTTGTCCAATTTGGTGTATTATAGCCTTTCATATGATTTTTTTATGATTCTTTGTATTTCTGTGGTATCAATTGAAACATCTCTTTCATTTCTGATTTTATTTATTTGAGTCTTCTCTCTTTTTTTCTTAGTGACTCTACCTCAAAGTTTATCAATTTTATGTATCTTTTCAAAGAACCAGCTTAGTTTCATTAATCTTTTCTGTTGTCTTTTTGTCTCTATGTTATTTATTTCCACTCTGAATTTTATTATTTCCTTCTTTCTACTGACTTTGTGCTTTTAAAAAAGTTATTGATTGATATTTAGAGAGAGAGAGACATCAATCAGTCATTCTGGTTATTTATGTATTCATTGGTTGATTCCTGCAGGTGCCCTCACTGGGGATGAAACCCACAACCCTGACATATGCAGATGACCCTCTAACCAACTGAGCCATCTGGCCAGGGCTCAGTTGGCTGACTTTGGGCTTCATTCTTCTTTTTCTAGTTCCTTCAGATGTAAGATTACATTATTTATTTGAGATTTTTCTTCTTTCTTGAGGAAGGCTTGTATTGATATAAACTTTCCTTTTAGTATCATTTTTGCTGCATTCCAAAATTTTTGTATGTTGTATTTTTATTTGTCTCCATGTATTTTTTCTTCATTGACCAAATAGTTGCTCAGTAGCATATTGTTTAATCTCCCCTTATTTGTGATTTTTCACGTTTTTTTCTTATGGTTGATTCCTAGTTGCATACAGTTATGGTTGGAAAAGTTGCTTGGTGTGATTTCAGTCTTCTTAAATTTATTGAGCCTTTTTTGTGTGTCCCAGCACATGGTCTGTCCTTGAGAATGTTCCATGTGCACTTGAGAATAATGTATAATTGCTTTTGGATGGAATGTTCGGTATAAATCTATTAAATCTGGTCTAATGAGTCATATAAGGCCAATATTTGCTTGTTGTTTGTTTCTCTGTTTGGATGATCTATCCATTGTTGTTGTGGGGGTGTTAAAGTCTCCTTCTATTGGTATGTACTCTTTAGATATGTTAATAATGGCTTATATGTTTTGATGCTCTTAAGCTAGGTGCTACTATATTAATAAATGTTATGTCTTCTTAATGACTGCCCCCTTTATCATTATAAATGTGTGTCTTTGAACAATTGAACAGAATGAGGTTATATATTCCAGGCCAATTGTTATTTATTCATCATGTTCAGGGATCAATTCTAAAGCAAAAAGGATGCTCTCCAATGTCAGGGTTGTAGTCAGCCATGTACCTCAGATCCTGAAGTGCCTGTTTAGAAGAACGGAGAAGGCAAATATCAAACTGGAGATAGAGACAGGTAACCTTAAATGGCTCTTTCCACTTCACTTTCCAGAGAAATGACTGGGAAAATATTCAGTATTAAATTCAGTAAGAATGAGCTTGCCCACCAAAAAACATCAGATTGTCTTTTATCCACCTATACTGCATAACCATCAATAAAATACATGATTACAATTGGGCTTTGAATAAAAGAGGGGTGGTCTGAATATGATGGTCTCCACATAGCTGAAACACAGCTTGGCCTGAATTTTGAGGATTGGTGGTGAATATCTTCTATTTGTCCTTTTGGATTCATTTTCTGCTCTGCTATAAACCCAGGAGGCTGGCATGTACAGATTCCATCAAGGGGTTCCATTGGTACCTGACTTCTCATTAGGTTCAGATAATAGGAGGCTCCAGCAAGAGGGCAGATGGCAGGCGAAGAGCAAAATCAGAGTATGACTCCTCCAGTTCCACTATCATTAGCTTCTCACTCCAGGGAAGGCAACACTTCCTGTTGGACAGCCTCATCTACACAGTTTTTTTCTTTCTGAATTCAGCAACCAGTCCTCCCCTTGCCCCTTCAGATCTCAGGGTAGCACTACTTTTATCTTTTGTTGATTTCCTCAAATCCTGCCCTAACCTTTATTAAATGCTCCCAGTAGCCCAAATGTACTGTGTTGGACTTTGATTGCTACAGATGCTGTATGTTGCCATGACATTTCGTTCCTATCTTCCCACTTCCCATGACCAAAGATATATCCTACATGTGAGGTAAAAGGGACAGGAAGGAGGAGACATTGCAGATTCCTGCCACAGCTCCCAGAGTAAATCTTTAAGCATCCCTACTTGGGGATTTCATAGGTAGATTACTCTGGGGCAGCAAGACCTCACATTTTAGGGAATAGACCTCAAAACCTAGGTCTTCTGCCCATGTGGACTCTACAAGTTTGCCACCATTTCTCTCCCCTGACAAGTGGTGACTAGGTAGTAAGTGGACCCAATTGTATACAGCAAGCAAATCATAAACTAGGTCACTAAATCTGAAGAGGCAGGGGAGAATGTGGGACGTAAGACCTAGGGCCAAAACCAAGAAATAAGGGGACTCAATAAATCAGGTGCTCAGAATGGGTAGAAGGGAACTAAGCTGGAAAAGTTCCTCAGCATTTTTTTCTATCATTCCTGGATTTACTTATGTGGATATAATGGGCTATATAGAGAGTGTATATAATGGGCTAAAGAAACTGGACAGCGTTCTCCCAGAATTTTCCAATTTGCTTCTTCTTACAAATCCAAGATATTTCTCTCAGGCTTCCCCTTAGTGGTTTCACACTGATTTCTAGGGAACGCTAGGTTCCATAGAGATACCTACCACAGGGGCTTCTTTGGAGTTGAGGGAGCTGAGTAGGTGGGGCTCCATGTCAGTGGCAGCCCCCAGTCTTGTCCACTCAAATTGCTCTTTATTTTCCAAATTAGGTCCTATATACCACTTAAGATTTTAAAGGCAGGAGGGAGGACTCTGCCACTCAAAAAAGAAAAAAAAAATTAAAGAAATCAGAACCACGGTTCCTCTCTCTTTCCTTTGATCCACTTAGTCTCCTTGGGATTTGTAGGTTCCTAAGGCTAAAGACAATTTCAGGATTCTTTTTTTCTCTATTTCACTGACGCTCACAGAATGGAGGTGGAGGTGCAAAATCACTCCACAGCTGAGCCACTCAAAGTTGAAGCAACCATAGTACTCATGTCCTGTAATCTTCTGTTTTGTTACAGTATTTTTTTAAATATTTTATTTATTTATTTTTAGAGAGAGGGGAAGGGAAGGAGAAAGAGGGGAAGAGAAACACCAATGTGTGGTTGCCTCTCATGCACCCCCTACTGGGGACCTGGCCAGCAACCCAGGCATGTGCCCTGACTGGGAATCGAACCAGTGACCCTTTGGTTCACAGGCCCTCGCTCAATCCACTGAGCTACACCAGCCAGGGCTTTGTTGCAGTATTCTTCATAGGGGAACAACCATTCTCTGTGTGAATACCTCCAAGACCAGGGATTTCTTTACCTAGCAAGAGCAGCCGTAGCACCCAAAAGCTCTAATTATGAACATGTCTGCTGTTATATGATCCTGAGTTACACCTCAGTAGGACTGGGCTCACTTTGTCTTGTAGACACGTGCAATGTGAGTCTACATGGCAATACTCCAACACTTAAAAACAGCTATTAAAAAAGTAAGTATTTTCTCCAATCTAAAATTTCCATTTAAGTTCTTTACTATCCTTATATGAATCCTTGGTTAATCCATGTCCAGTTTAACAAGTAAGGACAAAACTGGAATGATTCCAATGTGGTGTGATCAAGAAAGTAGGACTAACCTGGATACTGCAGTATTAGAAAGAGCCTGAACTGCTATTACCTTATTCTTAGCAGGCCCATCACATTTAGGGTTTATTTACAGACTGTGGTAGGTAAACACAAAAAAATGCTTTTGAGCCATCCATATTCCCCTATTTTGTTCTCAGCCAAGTTGTTGGGTTTATTTGTCTTTTGTCTAAATGTAGGTTTCATATTTATCTCTATTCTATTTCATTCTACCAGTTTCAGCACATCACTATAGCTTGTTGAAATCTCTTTGTTTAAATCTTATTCCATTCTCCAACATAGTTTTGTTAATGAATCATAGTTAACACCCATTGTTAATTAATCAGAAAGTTAATTTATAATGATTTACTAGCATCCACATCATAATGTTACCAATCACTGTAACAGAAAAGCTACATATATAAGTCAAATATATAAGAAAATGCTTGGCAGTATAACCCATTAACTGTTGAAGGGGAATAAATAAACAAACCTTAGATTCACACAAGACCCCATTACATCCTGACACCCAAAGGAAAGGTGATCAGGTCTCCATTACAAGGGACACAAAGTTAGACAACTAGGCAACATTAGCCAATGTGCTGAATCTGCCGTGAGGACCGGCAAAGGCAGCAGCAGAGGTCTCATTCCCAGGCCCTTGGGGCATGACAGCATCAGGTCAAACTGCAGAGAACACTGCTGGGATCCTTTCTAGTTCACTGAATTTCCGGAAAACAGGAAGACCAAAGGAACTGACAGAACCGTCACTGGGTGGGGGCAGGGGGAAGCAAAGAGGCTTTTGCCTCCAGGACAGGATAGAATGGTGTATAGCAAGCCAAAATTCATGTTGATAATAACCAGAAAAGTTCGATTAGATACAGAAAAAGTCACACATTACAAGGGACCAGGGAGATCAAAGCAGTGAGGACTAGAGGGAATATAAGAAAAAGAGAAAAGTCTCTAAACTCTGGTATTTTATTTTTGAAATACCTATTCATGCAGAGCCAGGTTTCATTTCTGACACTACAGCAAACACTGAAGATACCTCAGCAAACAGAGTAAATCTCTGTCTTCATAGTGCTTCCGTTCTAGAGGAGGGAGAGAGACAATAAACAAATGAATATCTAACGTGGCAGGCAGCGCAAGGTGTATGGGGAGAAAGTAGGGGGTAAAGAGGGTATTGTGTAATTACACAGGATGGTCAGGAAGACCACTCTAATAAGGTGATCTTTGAGTCACTGAAGAAAGGATATCCTCTAACATCCTTGTAGCCCTGGGTTTGGGATTTGCTGAAGGAACAAAAAAGTCTAAAAAAGTTGGACTATATACATGACAGATAAAGAAGAATGGAATAATAAAAACTTAACTGGGTATGCATCTCCAAGTACTTTCCATCTAAGTGAGTTTCCTTTACACATATGGCTGGATATACATTATGGAGATGGGGGAAAGAATTTGATAAAATTCAATATCATTCCATGATAAAACTTCTCAACAAATTATATGTAGAAGAAATGCACCTCAACATAATAAAATCTATATATGACAAGACCAGAGCTAACATCATACTCAATAGTGAAAAGCTAAAAATTTTTCCTCTAATATCAGGAACAAGATAAGGATGCCCACTCTCACCACCTCCATTCACATAATATTAAAAGTCCTGGCCAGAGCAATTAGGCAAGAAAAAGAAATAAAAGACATCCAAATTAGAAAGAAAACAGTAAAATTGTGTTTGTTTGCAGATGGCATGAACTTATATACAGAAAATTCTAAAATTCTACCCCAAAAATGTTAAAACTAATAAATGAATTGAGCAAAGTTTCAGGGTACAAAATCAACATATAAAAATCAGTTGCATTTCTATCTCCTAACAACAAACTATTGAAAGAAGACATCAAGAAAACAATCCCATTTACAGTAGCAACAAAAAAATAAAACGCTTAAGAGTAAGTTTAACTAATAAGGTAAAAAAAATCTGCATTGAAAAGTACAGAACATTAATGAAAGAAATTGAAGAGGGCATGAATAAATGAAAAGAAACCCATGTTCATGTATTGGAAAGATTAATATTGTTAAAATACCCATTCCACGCAAAGCAATCCGTGGGTTTATTAAATTCCTATAAAAATCCTAATAGCATACTTCACAGAAATAGAAAAAAACTATCCTAAAATTCATATGAAATAACAAAAGACACTGAATAGTTAAAACAATCTTGAGCAAGAAGGACAAAGATGGAGACATCACACTTCTTGCCTTTAAACTATTACAAAGCTGTATTTGTATCATACAATTATAACCAAAATTGTATGATACTGGCATAAAAACAGACACATTGAATAAGATACTTAGGAACAGAATAGAGAGCTCAGAAGTAAACCCATAAATATGCAACCAACAAACTGGATATCCACATGCAAAAGAATGTAACTGCACAGCTGTGGCACACCATACACAAAAATCAACTCAAACTGGATTAAAGACTTAGACTAAGATCTGAAACCATAAAACTGCTAGAAGAAAAGGGAAAAAACTCTTTGACATTGGTCTTGGCAACAATTTTTTGGATATGACACCAAAAGTACAAGCAACAAAGGCAAAAATAAGTGAGACTACATCAAACTAAAAAGTTGCTGCACAGCAAAGGAAACAATCGACAAGATGAAAATGCAACCTACAGAATGGGAGGAAATACTTGCAAATCATTGATTTGGTAAGGGTTAATACCCAAAAGACATAAAGTAATTTTGGGAAGTCATACAAACAACTCAATAGCTTAAAAAAACCTTGGTTAAAAAGTAGGTCAAGGATCTGAAGAGACATTTTTCCAAAGAAGACATATAATTGGCTATTAAGTGTATGAAAGATGCTCTACATCATACATCATCAAGAAAATGCAAATCAAAACCAAATAAGATATTACCTCACACTTGTTAGGATGGCTATTTCCAAAAAGTCAAAAGATTACAAGCGCTGGAAAGAATGTGAAGGAAAGGGGAACCCTTGTGCACTGTTGGTGGGAATGCAGATTGGTGCAGCCACTGTGGAAAACACTATCTGGGTTCCTCAAAAAATTAAAAAATAGAACTACTCTATGAACCACTTCTGGGTATGTATCCAAAGAAAGTGAAATCACAGTCTCAAAGAGATATCTGTACCTCCATGTTCATTGCAGCATTATTTACAATAGTTAAGGCATAGAAACACCCTAAGTGTCCATCCACAGATAAATCAATAAAGAACATGTGGTATATACATTACAGGAATGGTGGGAAGAAGAAAGAGAGAAAGAAAGTGCCTGTGTCCTCACAACTCACATTGTTCATCTGTGAGTTGACTGTGACCTAATTTCTATTATTGTAAGATGCTTCTTCTTATTTTGATATTGGCCCAACTTGAAGTAAAAAGAATTATCAAAACTGGCTATGAAAATTCCAGAATTACAGACTTATAGACAAAGAAAATTACACAAAAGCAACCTACCCCAGTCCAGCCCCAGTTCCAGTCCAGTCCCAAAGCCCACTGTGTGCAAAGCTTTGCTCTATTATCACACCAACAAATCACTCAGAAACCTTGTGCAAAAAAGAACAAAGCATCACACTTCTTGACTTCTAACGGGAGTAACGTCTCAGTGTCTCCATTTCTCTTTAGTTCTTTTCCATTGACAAGTAGCCACTCAAAGAATAAAGTGAATGTGTTGCAGGATGAGACAGCTTAGGCTCAGGAACCCGACCACCCAGCTTCGAATCCTCTTCCACGTCTTTATTAGTGCGATCTCGGGACGTGTTCTTAAGTCTTGTGATTGGGATTCCTTGTCTTTAAAGTGATGGTCATTATTGTAATCACCTCGCAGGGTATTTATGAGGATTAAATGAGTTAATAACCAAAAAGTACATAGAATAATGTCTAGCCCTTGGTGAGCATTTAATAAAACTAGCTTTTGTTGTTAAGTACAACAAAGTACTAGGCACTGGAAAGAACTTTGGAAACAGCCTTCAATTCAAATGTGTACTCTGTGAATGAAGCCTTGGGTGACCGTGGATCAGGTAAATGGAGAGAAGACGCCAAGAATAAATAGGGAGGCTCACTCTCTCCAGACTCTGCCAGTGAACTATCTGTTTCAGGGCATCTGGAGATTACTTAAGAGACCAGAATCGAGATAGTTGGAGAAAGAACATTTGGTGTTCTTGGCCTGGTGGGGTTTTGGGAACTCAACTTCAAAAAGATGAGGGAGCTGAGTGGTGCCACATCTCCCACCAACGACATAATAAGCTGGGGTGGGGGTAGAGGCTGGATTCCTATAGCCCCAGTGAGCTTTTCCTTGAGATAGTTCTTTTTCTTTCATGATGTTTTCCCATAACTGACGGTTGGCAGAAGTTACCATAAGGTTGAAAGTGAAACCATTACATAAATAAGCTATGTAGTTTTCTCAAAGCATATTTCTCACAATATAAATGTTACTTTTTATGCGCGAGGCCTTTAGGGAATGACTTTGGGTTATTGAGGAAAGTCCCACTATCAGTTCTCCATACCACCCCTTAGGCCTGTAATTTTGCGTATCAGCTACTGAAGATGGCAATGCTACATATTCAACACCTTAGGCATAGTGGGAGTCCTGGACTGCAAGTTAGAAAGCCTGGATTCCATTTCTGGCTGCTAGTGAGGCTCTGAAGTCACTGAATTTCTCTAGGTCTCAACTTGCAAATGTGTCCAATGTGGTGTAAGATTAGATTCTGCTATGATACTTGTAGCTGTCATATTCTACCACTCTGTTATAATATGCCCTATCTGGGGTGTCCATTCATCATTAATTTATTCATCTATTGATTTAGTTATTTATGTAATATTTGACATTTTTATTTTGTTTGTTATAAAAATGTTCATTACAAACAAAAAAAGCAAGAAAGTTACAAATATTCATGCATCTACAATCCAGATTTAACAGATGTTAATATTTTGCTATATTTAATCCAGATTTTTTCTTTAAAAACAAACACAACATTACAGATAATAAACTCTACTTCTTTCCTCCCCAGGAAATAGGCACTATCTTTCAGTTAGTCTGTGTTCTCAAGATATAGTATTATTTTGAATTTTTTAAATATACAGAAATAATACTCTATAAATTTCCTTATTTTTGCTGAACTTGATATCTTCCAGGTTTAGGCCCATTACCAGCTATGGAATTATACATTTATTCACTTTAACAGTGGCTTAATATTCCACTATATGACTATACCACAGATGATCCATTCCCCACTGATGGCCTTTCATACGGTTCCCGGCGTAGTGCTATTAAAAATAACACTGGAACAACCAACTGATCAGACGTGTTCTTGAGCACATGGCCGGGAGTTCCCCTAGGGTAATTACCTACAAGGAAAAGAACCTGGTGGCAGGGAGTGTTTGTATTCAGTTTTTCTAGATAATATGAACTTGCTTCCCAAAACGTTCGTGGACATTTACTCTCTCCCCAGCCCTATATGACTCCTTTCCCACACCCTCGCTAGCACGTGTATTGTGAGACTTTTAAATGTTTTAATCCTATCAGTATGAAATAATATTTTCCTTAATGTTTTCATGCATTTTTGGCCATTAATTTTCTTCTTTGTAAATATCCTGTTTATATGTTCATATCCTTTGTGCATTTTTTTTTGTTTTTTTATTCTTATTATTGATTTGAAGAATCTCTGTATATTCTGGATACTAATTCTTTTTTTTATTATGAGTCAGAAATAGCTTCTAATTTGCAGCATATCTCTTCTTTGTGTTGTTTATATTTTCACCCCAAAGTTATTAACTTTATTAAAATTAAATTTACCGATCATTCCCTTTGTGGTTGGTACCTTGTGGGCCTTATACCAGGTCTGTACTCCAATGTTGTAAAGCTATATTTCCATACATTCTCGAAAAGTTCTACAGCATTGCTTTGCTTCAACATCTAAGTTTTTAATCCACATGAGACTTAATTTCTCATAGGAAACTAATTTTAATTTATCCTACATGAATAGCTAGTTGTCCTGTCATTGTTTGTTGAATAGTTTATCCTTTCTCCGCTGACTGGTTGCCACCAGTCAGTCACGAACTTTCCATGTAGATGTGAGTCTATTCCATTGGTGTGCTGGGCTGACCCTGTTTTAAGTACTACAGCTTTAGAGCAACTCTTAGCAGCTAGCACGGTAAGAATTGTTTTTATTCTTTTTCTTCGAAATTGCCTTAACTATTCTTGATCCTTCATTCATTCTATGAGTTTTATAATTAGTTTATCAATTTCCACACAAAAAAAGTGTCAAGGCAGTGCTGTGAATGGCATTGAATGAGCAAATTATTATCATAATGATATTGCACCTTCCCAACTATGTGTCCAACATATCTTTTTATTTAAGTGTTTTTGTGTGTTTTTAGTATAGTTGGTAATATTTTCCATAAAGTTTTGTCCATCTTTTGTTAATACATTCCTGTTTACCCTGTAATTTTTGTTTCTTTGTGGCTAGAGTCTTTTTCAAATTTCTTTCTAAAATTAAAATGTCCATTTTGCTGCTACTGGAAATAGAGAAGGAAGTTCACTGATTTATATGTATTGATTCTTAGCTTCCAGTTTTCTTGTTCTCTATTTATGCTAATGTTTTTGCCCTTTTTAGAATCTCTTGACCTGTCTATTTAGGAAATATTCTCATTTGCCCATAATGATAAATTGTTTTTTTCCTTTTCTATCTTGCCCTTCATATTACTTCTCCTTGTCTTATTATGCTGCTGGGATCTCTACTACAACACTGAGTAGAGAGATTGATGGGGGATATTTGTCATTTTCCTTGTTCCAGAAGGCCCACTTCTATTGTTCCATTCTTAAGTATGCAATTTCTATAGGTTCTTGAGTTGGAGTCCCTTTAAAACATTCTAAGCCTATGATTGTCTCTTCTGCCCTTCTTTCTTAATAGTTATTGAAGGGAGAGAGTAAATTCTGATTGAGCATCTATTTAATGCAAATTGTGGAGCTATTTACTATCTAAGCAATATGCTGACTTGGCACTTATACGAGGTCTGTCCAGAAGGTATCCAGCCATGTAATATGAAAAAGAGACATTAATTGAAGAAGATACAAGAGACACTGTACACAGAACAACGATACCTCAGTCCCCTTCAAAGTAGGTACCTTGGTACCTCACACAGTTCTCCCAATCTCCATCAACTGCCCTATTATATTTTCCTGAATCTCCTCATGGTCTGAAATCTCTTTTAAAAGTGATTTTAGTTTTAGGAAAATCCAGAAGTCTCAGGGCACCAGATATGGGCTGTAGAAGGGGTGAGTCTCCTGGGTGGTTCGATGTTTTGTCGAAAACCTCTGCACGAGTTGTGATGCATGAGCAGGCATGTTGTTGTGATGAAGCTGCAAATCAGCAGTTGCCCAGAGCTGTGTCCTTCTGAATCATCCAAATAGTTTCTGTGGAGGAATGTTCAAGATTAACACAAAATTTGATGCAGATTTGTTGCTCTACTCACTCAGTCATTTTGAATGCAATGGCCACACAGTACACATGCTCACTCATTGCCATCTACCATCCCCACTGACTAGTACAGTGAAGTCATCATGGTTCACACATGCGCATTCCAGTCCACTCTCTTTGGCTGCCAAGTTACATCACGTTGCACAAACCATTCTCATTATAGTAACAATGGTGGGACTTTTTTCCGGGAAGACCTCATCATATTTGTGATTTGGGATGATAAATATGAGGCCAGATGAGACCCACACTGTCAATTTCCTTGTAAGAAAGAAGACATTTTTCTGGATGATGTAGCTGTGGAGGAATGGAGGTCATGAGCGACAGTGCTCTGTTTTGTCCCCAGGGTCTGACTAGACCTCCAGATGGAAGGTGGAGGTGACTCATATAGAGGGCTTGGCCTGGTGGACAACTGGCCTCCTTGGGCTCACCCAAGTCACCAGTTGTTTTGGAGAGAAAATTTCAGGGAGTGCTAGAGTGTGATTGTTTTTATAATATATGTTGAGTGATGGGGCTAAGGAGTAATCTTATGAGAGATCCAGCATCGTTAGCCATGAGGTGTGAAAAAGACATTATTTTTATTACAAAGTAAACATAAAGGAACCTAACTTCTTAGCCAAAAAGAAAGAAAGAAAGAAAGAAAGAAAGAAAGAAAGAAAGAAAGAAAGAAAGAAAGAAAGAAAGAAAGAAAGAAAGAAAGAAAGAAAGAAAGAAAGGAAGAAAGAAAGAGAGAAAGAAAACCCACAACCTTAGACTGTGGTTAATGGTGCAGAAAAGTAATTTCCTGCCATAGAAACTCATAGAATCTTAAAAGGTTATTGTACTACCGTCAGTGTGACGTGGAGCCAATATGGAAGACCTGGAGGGAGGAAGAAGTTTACTATCAAACAACTTGACCTGTAGTCCAGTCTTCTGAGATTGGTCCCATGGATTGTGTTTTAGGGACTTTACAGTGAAGTAAACTGAAATTGTCAGAAGAGGGGTCAGGTCAGCGGATTTCCAGGAGCTGTCTTGTGAGGAACCGGAAAGTTATTCCCTCATAGAATAGATACATAGCACACCAGCTTTTTATGTTAAGTTCTCCTAATAACCACTCTAGCTAGGGAGCTGCTAGAAAGAAAGGAAAATGGGAAGGGAGAAGGAAGGAAGGAAGGAAGGAAGGAAGGAAGGAAGGAAGGAAGGAAGGAAGGAAGGAAGGAAGGAAGGAAGGAAAACAGCGATGAATAGCATAGTTTACAAAAACAGTCACCAACAGTCATCTGAAACAGGAATGGAAACTGTTGCTGATTTTGTTCTGGGCATTGCCTGACTCTCTAAGGTAGGGTCATATGTGCGTAATGTGTGGCCCAGTCTTGGTGGTGACATAAGGGGCCTTAATAGCCATGCTTTTCTACTTAGCTAGGATGACCATATGTTCTGGTTTGCCTATGATGGACCTGGCTTTTGCATTTCTGTGGCATGTTAGTTAATATTGCAACCCTTTACTTTTAAAAATGTTCTGATTTGTACTATAAGCTGCGTGAGAAATCTTAAGAGCCATTCTTGCCAACGTGTTACAATTGTCTATTCACCTACTTGACTCCAGTGTTAAAGAGTGAACTCCAAGGGTAGGAGCTATATCTTATTCATTTTTGTGTACCCAATCTTTATTCCAGGGCCTGGCACATAACAGCTACTCAGTATTTCAAGAATAAATGGATTAAATGCTACCTTAAGGAGTACTATTTTGAAAGTACCTGGGAATGATATTTTGTGCCACTTAAGAGCTCCTGAATGAAGTGCTTAGGTCTGGATCATAGGTTAGACCACCTCCCCCAACCAAGGAGGATGAGTGTGGAGCTACATGAGAAAGTACTTTGAATAGCTGATATGTAAAGAACAGAGACAATCTATAGGTGCTTCACAGTTTTGGACCAAAGCTGACTTTTAGCTTATCTTTTCCATGACGCTATTTTCAAAAAGTGCTATAGTCAAAACGATTCATTCAGCCCTTTAAGATCTTAAAGAGAGCTCTACAATTCTTAAGGGGCCCCCCGTATCAGACCTCCCACCATCCCCTCTGCTGTGACAACATCTGCTGGGGAGGAAACACTCTTTTCTGTGCCCTGTGCACTTCTTTACATAGACTCATAGAGGTATCGCCGGTAGTGGCCTTGGGCTGTCTAGTTCCAACCTCATCATAAGACATACAATGGGCTCAGGCAGGTTGAGCAGCTGGCCAAGCCCCAGAGCTAGTTAGTGTCAGAAGCCAGTTCAGGTAAAGAAGAACTCTCTCTAGGGTTCCTTTTGTCCTTAAATATCATCTTTAAATCTCTTCCTTGAGCAACCCAATTCCAACCCCTTTCCTGCTTTCCAAGACTTACAGGGAATTATGCTTTGCCAGTTGGAAAAGTCACATGTTGATCAGAACTCAC
>PVKM010008861.1:27454-38053 GCA_004027735.1 Carollia perspicillata | reverse complement strand
CAGTGGCTGGGCAATCAGCACTTCTGGCCTTTCCGCCCGGCCTACCTCCGTACCTTTCTCCGGCTGAAAGGACACTCTCACTTTGGGCCAGAAACCACTATTACATGAGGGATGGACACTATACATTTAGAATGAGGAAACCTGGTTAGGGCAGTGGAACTGTAAAAACAGCAGCCAACTTTCTCCCTCGCCCACTCCTGGGGGTGATTCCCCCAGTCCCTGGGCGCAACTCAACACCCTGTAGGTTCTTACCGACGGAAGCTCTGTTCCAGCTCTGCTCATAGACAATTTCCTGGCTTCACACAGTTGTAAGACGGCACTATGGACTGGCTGCTGACTCAACTGGCAGCTGGCCCTTCTAAGGGGAAGACGTGATGGGACATGGCTTACTGAGCCCGGCCTACCTTCCCCGAGGGCAAGGCCAAGAGCCAGGTGAACCAAAGGTGGAGTGAGCCCCCGAGACCTAGTTTGTCACCGTGGGCAGTACAAGCTGCCCTTGTCACACCGACCACTCCAGACTCATCCACTGAGTGGGGAGGCTGTCAGGCTGGCTGAGGGGTAAGGCGCAGTGTGACAGGAGAGAGCAGAGAAAGAAAGCCCGAGGAGGCAGACTGCGCACACGCCGAGCTGCTCTGGGCGGCTGCCCTTGTAGTCTCTTCCTCCTCAAGGAGCCGAAGCAAATCTCTAGGCTCCAGGGACAGAGGGGAAACTGCCTTCATCCCAGGCCCCTGCTCTGGAAAAAGAGTGAAGGGCAGCCTAGGTCTACGGGGAACCAGTCTGTCATCACCAATCTTTGCAATGCACAGCCTGTCCTTTCCCACATGTATTCAGAACGGCCGGCTCCCACGATAGTGATTTCACAAAGGAGATGTACCAGCTATAGCTACCCAGCTCATGCCATCAACAGAGATGGCCCTCCACAGACCCCTTCTGACACCTTCCCGACACACGAGGCAGGAAGCTGAGTCCTGGAACCAGACTCTCTCCTGGCTTCCTTGTGCTGACAGCAACACAGTGAGCAAGTCTCACGTCCCTTCCTTCTAATCTCAGGAGTGTGGTCTCACTCCGCGCTCCCTTCTGGGAGTAGCAAGCCTGGCTGGTAGGGAACCACCCTGAGGGGAATGGGAAGGGAAAGTCTGTTTACTTTCCCCATCTCCCAAAATACTAGAGGTGGGGTTGGCACCCTCCCCAGGCTCTCTGAGCCTATAGAACTAGCCTAGTCTCCAGGCAGGGCCATGATGCCCTGGGACTCAGCTGGGGGGAGGGAGGTATAGGCATGGGGTGTTCAACTGTCCTGGGGGCTACAGAGCCCTGCCCCTTTTCTGGGCGGCAGTAGGAATACAGAAGCTAAGCTCACCAAAAACCTACTGGTTAATGTTTCTAGTGAATTTCCCAGAAACATTTTTAAGTAGACTACCAAACTACCCTTTCTTAATTAAAAATTCATTAAACTGCTAAAACCCCTCCCATGCACTTTTTCTTGCAAATCAGATATTTGTATAAACAAAAATAGGAAGGAAAAAAAAAAGAAAGGATATTTTTCAAATGGAACTTGCTTTTAAGTGATGAAGACATGCACTTGGGGGTGGGTGGACGGGAGTTCTCATTTGTTTTGAAATCCCAAATTAATGAGCATGATAAACTGTTATTGCTGGCACTGGCTTTACCCCAAGTGGCCAAGTGGCACTGTCTTGACTCTCTACTCTTAAGTCCCCTAATCCCAATCCTTTCCCTTTCCATTGACTTGGGACAGCCCTTGTAGACATGCCAATCACAGTGGGAAGGGGGGGAAAGAGGCAGGTCACAGTGCATGGGGTTCAAGGTCACAGTGGGCAGAGCAAAGGGGATCACAGTGCAAGTAAATCAGTTCTTTCCCTCTGCTCAAGTCCAGCTGTCTGCCACGGGAGTGCAACCCGTGGCAGACGACCCAGGAGGCGACAACGGTGGCAGCAGTGGCATCCTTTCTTGCTCGCATTTATCGGCGCTGTTTGAAGCCTTGTGACCCATCAGGACCCAAAGGCTGTCGTATCACATTATTGGGCTGCCTGCTGTCTTCTGGTTGGGAGATCCTGGTTGGCCTGAAGGGGAGAAGATCAGAGGAAGGCCTGAAAAAGGATTGAAAATAAGTCCCCAGATCTTAAAACCAATCACCCCTGCAGCTGCGGCAGAAGTCACAGGGCCTATCAGCCAACTCTGGCTCCCTGAGCCTGCTTCTTTGGCAGGTGGACTCAGGCGCCTCCAGGCTGGGAAGCTCCTGTATGGCATGGATGGCCCATGGCCACCTCGAGTACCGGCAGCATTCTTCCTTGCAGTATGGCTCATCATCATTCACCTGAAGGCAGGGGGAGGGCTCCAGGGCCCAAGCCATCCAGAGGCAGTGACCTTGGGCAGCACACCCTCCAGAGAAGCATGAGCACAGACTCTCCAGAGTGTGGGGCTCCTAACTCGGAGCTCAGCAGGGACCGAGCACCCACCACCGCTGTCCTCCTGCCTCTCTCCCAATCATGTGATTAATGGTTGGCTCATTACTATGGAAGACTAAAGGAAATGGACTTTTTCTGCTCTGCCAGGTGAACACTTAGAAGAGAGATAACAGAAACCTAACAAAGGAAGGGATAAAAATAAAGTACACAAATCAGTTCAAGTGCCAGAACATCAAGGCCCAAAGAGGCCTCTCAAAGTTAGAAGTTGTCTGAACAAACATTGTTTTGGCGGGTGGGGGGTGGGGAGGCAAACTTAAATACAACCTCTAAGACTGCAGAGAAAAAATACCAGAAATAAAAGAGAACTCAGAAAAGCATCACAGTGGACTATTATGAGAACCAGCAGAAAACATCTAAGCACTGAACTGGGCACTTTCCATCGTGCCAGGGAGGGTTCCCAGAACCCTACAATCATTTACTCGCACAACAATTTGATGAGACAGGTGTTACCATTATGCCACTTCTCAGATTAGTCTATGGAGAGACAGCTGAAGTGGCAGAGATGGGCTCCAACTCCGTCTAGCAGATTTTAACTCCAAGTCCACACCTTGAACTTCTATGCTACCCTGCCCCATGATGTCTGCAAAGGCAGTGTGCCAGCGAAGCCCGACTGCGTCTTTCAGAGCAGTCAGGGAGCCAGTGCTGCCCAATGCATTGGCCCAGGAGGCCGGGGTGACAGCTGGAGCTGCAGTGGTTCCAGCCCTGGTTCAGCCTGCTTCTCACTACAGGCAGCCAGGCTACCATCCTCTTCCTCCTCCTCAAGGTGGCCTGGTGGGGTGGCTGACAAGTCAGCCCTGCCAGCTACACTCACCTGTCGAGGATAGGTTTCTCTTGCTCCTCCTCCGGGCTGGCGCTGCCTAGGATTCGCTTACGGGCTTCAGCGTACTCTGCCTCCCGCTGTGCTAGGGACTTGACTGGAAGGGCTGGCCTGCTGGTGGAGTTGGGGCTGCTGACCACTCCGTTGCTGGTGGGCCTCTTGAGGATGCGGATCTGTGGGGGGGGGCCCGTGGGAAGGCTATCGTCCTGAATCACAATGGGCACTTTGGGAGGAGATTTGGATTTCCTGCTGACAAAGAGCAAACACAGTTTCACAAGCCCTGCTCTTGACTGAAGAGGCCCCATCCCTGCCCCACACCCAGCTCTCCTCACCTTCTTCCTCCCACCCCACCTACTTCTATTCAGTGTTCACTGGTCTCTGACCAGATATCCGAATTCTGACTCCTAAAGAGGGGTTTCGCAAAAGAGCAACCTTGCATAAGCTCACACAGCCACCAGGCCACGGGGACTGGAATGTCATCTCATTTTCTGGGACTTCTATTCCCCTGTTCATCACGTTCATCAACCACTATTTGGCCCCTGTAGCAAAACACTTCATGTCCAGAATCCAGTGACTTCCGTTAAAATCCCGGCTTCCCTGCACAGATCAGTGTTAACTGGGAGCCCCTTCG
The DNA here is from genome assembly GCA_004027735.1 of Carollia perspicillata. NCBI lineage: Eukaryota > Metazoa > Chordata > Mammalia > Chiroptera > Phyllostomidae > Carollia > Carollia perspicillata. The sequence continues at coordinate 34,122 of PVKM010008861.1, read as the reverse complement.
CTGGGAGTCCAAGTGTTTACTGCCAGCGAAATCTTCCAGCATGTGTGCTCGCACCAAACTCTACCGAGGAGCCCGCTCTGCCATCCTTGCTTGGCACCAAAACAGGATTTACCAAACCACCTTAGCCTTCTGGTGAGTGGCCTGTGCCTCCCTGAGATGAACTACACCAACAGCTGGGTCACCTCTTCAGAAGGGTCTCTGCGCAGACACCTCCCTCACCAGGGCTCGCTGGTGTGCTGGACACAGCAGGGCTGGGGATAGGGACGATCCTGGAGGCAGTACTTGGCAATGCTCAAAGGAGAAGCAATGTCCAAGGCTGGTGGACGCACACAACAAGCGACGCGTCCATAGGAGAGTGGACAACACAGGAAGGAAAAGAAAGCCACCAGCGAAAAGGGGTCCAAGCAGGAATGCCCACCCCTCAACAGCCACCAAGACCCTCCCCAGAGCAGTCAACTAGCTTCTTTTCCGAAGCTAAGAGCCCATGGGGGACTGTTTTCAGAGCCTTGGTCGTCAGGAGGGGTAGGGACTAGAGGAACGCAGCTGCTGTTGGGGGAACCAAAACAAGTCCTGGGTGGGACAGGAATGGCACAGCAAGAGGACTGTAACCAGCTGTTGGCGTGGTTGCTGAGACGAGCAGACAAGGAGCCAGCAATCTGATCAGAGAGGAAGGGAGTCAGGAACGCCAGTGGGCAGGCAGGACACCCCTGAGTTCCCTGGGGAATGTCTCTGTAGCCCATTAGGCAAGCCCAGAGAGGCTCTCTCCTCCTCCCTGTCACTTGTCCCTGTGGGAAGCTGATATGTGCCTAAGCCCAAAGACAGACTGCTGAAGTCACCTCCTCTGCTTTGTGCATGGGGAATGAAGCTATCCTTCAAGGTCTAAGAATTTCTGAGAATCTTTTCTTCCAGGACACCCCCATAATGCCCTAAGCCACCAAGTCACAGAAGACCCGGAAACACCATCTGTCCAACCTCCTAATGTCACAGAGAAAGAAACTGATGTCCAGACTGGGGAAACAACCTGTCCCAAACATCAGAGCAACTGGGAACAGAGCCAGGCCTAAAACCCGTCCTCTGACTTGTCACCTCCCCACTTTCCGTCAAACCACCTCACACAGGGTGCCCATAGAGGTAGGAAGGCAGGTGCAATACCCCCGCCTCTCTCCCCAAACCTCAAGCCACCATGTCCTTGAGGGCAGGGTTCAGGAGCCTGGCCTGCTAACCCTAACCAGCTGCAGAACGGCACTGACTGCCCAGCTCTCACATGGCAGAGGGCACGAGCCCTCAGACCAGACAGCAGCCTTACCTCTCCTTTTGTGTGATCTTCAGTTTTTTTTCCAACCGTCTGTCTATTTCCTAGAGGAAAAAAATGTATATAAAAAAAGGAAAAAATCTCTCTCAAATAAAAACTTATGTCTGTATTTTTAGAGCTAAGGGCCATGTCCTCTCTGGCCAGGGACATGACTGTGTCCTTTGAGGTAACGGATGTGGACCTCCCTTCACTCAACTCTGGGGCTTGGGGACCTGACTCCCTGCATTTCATTTCCCTCCATCCCCGCAGCTGCAGTGATAGTTCTAGACCCTCACCATCCAGCTGGGTTCTCTACATGGCCTCCCAGCTGTCCCTCAGAGCCACTCAAATCAACTTTCTAAACACAAATCTGACTGGGTCACTTCCCCACTTAAAATGCTTCAACTACGTGCCCGATCAAGTCCAAGCTCCTAAGCACACCTTGCCTACACCTTCCTTTATCTCTGTTCCTGTTTCACACCACAGCAAAACTGAGCTCTTACTAACCCCCAGAGCCTGGCATGCTGGCCCGCCTGCCTGTGATGTCCTCTCCCTTGCACACTCCCATTTTTATTCTGCAAAACCCAGCTTGGCTGGCCACCTCTCCTTTGTGAAGTCTTCTCTGATCCCATATAGTTAATCACCTGCTCCTCAGGATAAGCTCTCTCTTTTACATTCCTTCCTGATCACATGAATCACAGTTTATAACTTTTGCTTCCCTGTCATGGATTTGAACTCTGTAATTATCACCTAGCAAGGGGCTTAGAACAAAGCAGAAGGCTAAAGTCTATGGAAGTGAATGCTCTCTCAGGCCTCAGGCCCTCAGCACCAGGAACTCCATGAAGCCTCCACACTCAGGTACCAGTCCATACACTAGACAAGGGGAAGCCGTAGACAGAACATGGTCCACACATCTAGACTCTGTGGCCGTCCCACTGCTTTTTCCTACAAAATGGTCACAACTGTCCTCAGGGAGGAGGGCGAGACCATCTGGATACTGGAGGGGAGAAACTGCATGCAAATTATGTATTTCTCTGAAGAGAAGACCTGTCACAGTGGTTCTCACCCAGGGTTGATTTTGCCCACCAGGGGACACTGGGCAATGTCTGGAGACATTTTTGGGTGTCACTACTGGAAGAGGCACTACTGGCATCTAGTGGGTAGAGGCCAGGGATGCTATTAAAAACCTACAATGCAGAAGAGCTAAGGATAATCCACGCCAGAGGATTATCTGGTCCCAGCCCTGGCCACGTAGCTCAGCTGGTTAGAGCATCGCCTTGATACACCAAGTGTGCAGGTTCCACCCCCCAGTCAGGGGCACAGACACAATCAACCAATGAATGCGTAAATAAGTGGAACAACAAACACATGTCTCTGTCTCTCTCTCCTTCCCTCCCGTCCTCTCTAAAATCAACAAATGAGAGAGAGAGAGGGAGAGAATTATCTGGTCCCAAATGCTAGTAGTGCTGAGGCTGAAAAACTCTGACTTATAAAACATGTAAGATTTTCAGAGGAGCCTATTACTTGCAAAATGGTAAGAATCGCTGCCTTAATACAAAGTCTCTGAGATTTGCTGACATCCCCTTCAGGGTCCAAGGAGTGGCCAGTTTTCACAAATGTTCTGTATGTCCTGAGAATGACTGTATTCTACAGTTATAGGTGCAATTCAAGCTGGTTAACTTGTTCAAATCTTCTAAAATCTTGCTAATTTGTTCGATCTACGGACTATGGGAAAAATCAAGAATTATTCTTTCTGGTAAACTAAGCAGTTTATCATTATGAAGTGATCCTGAAAATCTACTTTTCAGTACTAATAGAGTTGTGCCAGTTTTCTTTGGCTAGTATTCCCTGGAACGTGTATTTCTCTGTCTGTTACTTTTCATCCTTCCAATGTCCTTATTTTTGTCTCCTATGAACAATGTGAACCTTGACTTAAATCCAGCCTGACATGATACTCATTCTCATTGGTGCTGAGTTATGTTTAAAATGCTTTGCTTTAGGAAAGACCCAAAATATACTCAGGCAAGCATAACAGACTGTACTCTGAGGGCACCATGAACTCTCCAGCTAGGAAACTTCTAGAATGAAGACCTCTCACTCCAAATGGTAACATGAGTCGGTACCCGGCTACTATTTACTGTAAGGACAGAGTGGAAAGGGGAACCAAGGGTAAGGAGTGCCCTGGGTATTTTCTGTGAACTGACAGACACTCAAAGAAAAACTATGCCCATAGCATCATCTGTCAGAACTGTCATTCTACTCAGCTTTTTAAAGTGAATATCAGTGTCACTGCCTGAGTAAATACTATGTCTCATGTCCATTACCATCTAAGGGCTTTTCAAGGCTTTCCACCAATAACTTATATTTTTAAAGTTCCCAGTGTATCATTTTGTTCCAATCTAAAATAGAGACTGCTGCCCTGACCAGGGTGGCTCAGTTGGTTGAGAGTAGGCCTGCAAAGTAAAAGGTTCGACCCCCAGCCAGGGTGCATGCCTGGGTTGTGGGTTCAGCCCCCAGTTGGGGCATGAGAGGCAACTGGTCAATGTTTCTCTCCCTCTCTCCCCCTCTAAAATAAACAAAATCTTAAAAAAAGAAGAAGAAGAATAAAAATGAGCCTGTCTATTCATGTTCCTCCACCATTAATGCAAAGTTTACCTACCATTTGTGGGATTTAGATACTTTCAAACAGGGTCACCAAATGCCCCCACAGGCCAAGCAAATAACCAGACTCCGTATGTGGGAGCACAGTGGGGAAGTGAAGGGACTACAAAGGCACCGAAGAGCACTCACCACATTATTTTAGGAGAAACCTAATTCAAGATTGTTATGGGAAAGCTCTGTATTTTTAAACTCTATTCTTTTTTATTTTTAGAAAATCCTTCCCCCCTTTTAAACTTTATTACATGAACTCTTGCTTTCATATCACTGCGAGGGCCAAATAAGACATGTAGACAAATGGGCCTCATACATTAGCTGATTTTTACCAAATTGTTGTAAAATATACATTACAGCCCGGGCTGGCGTGGCTCAGTTGGTGGAGCATTGTCTTGTACATCAGAAGTCAGGGGGAACGATCCTGGTCAGGGTGCACACCTGGGCTGCAGGTTCGATCCCTGGTTGGAGCATGCATTGAAGGCAACCTACCCCCCACCCCTGTTCTTCTCTCTCTAAAATCAAAAACCTATTAAATTTTAATATACATTATATTAGCCGAATTTGAAGGGTCTCATTGGGGCTTCCTCTCAGGATAGCAAACTGCTTCCATCTTTCTGTCCGGGGCCCTGAGGATGATAGGGAATCTGCCCAGACCCAGGAAATGGAGCCTGGCTGAAGAAGCCTTTCAGGAGGGCACACGGACTGTGTCTGAGTAAATGTGCCTCTGTCCCCACACGAGGACATGACCAGCATACTTGGCATGTAATATAAAACTACTGGCTTTAAAAATAATGCCCTGGCAGGGTGGGTCAGTTGGTTAGAGCGTTGTGCAGATATACCAAGGCTGTGGGTTTGTCTCTGGTCTGGGCATGCACAAGAACTGACCAACAGCCCTGGCCGGGTGGCTCAGTTGGCTAGAGCACCACCCTGATTCGCCAAGGTTGCAGGTTCGATCTCCAGTCAGAGCACATACAAGAAGCAACCAACGAATGCATAAATAAGTGGGACAACAAATTGATATCTCTCTCAAATTAATAAATTTAAAAAAATTTCTTTAAAGAATCAACCAGACTGCATATCGATGTTTCTCTCTCTCTAGAATAAATAAATTTAAAAATTTTAAATTTAAAAATAAAATAAAAATAATGCCTTATGTCAATACAATGCTTTATGGCTATCATACACTTTCCCAAACATTCCTTTTCTGCTCACACCAACCCTGTTTGGTAGGCAAAGTAGCTTTTATTTTTCTCTGTCAGATGAGGGTAATTTTACTCAGGGAGGAAAAGGAACTTAGCCAAGGTCACAGACTAGTACATCACAGAGGCAGCCCTAGAACTAGAGCCTCTGGAGGCCCTGCCCGTGCTGCTGCATACTGACAGTGCTCAACCCCGTGGACATGCTGGTAAAGCCACTGAGCGTCTCCTCCTCATCTCCCCTGAACTCCACCTTGCCCCCTTGCACTCTCATCAAACCCCATCACATCAGGTGGGCCAGCTTATCAGCGCGGAGGAGGAATTCTTCCATGAGATCAGAGAGTGGGACGGAACTCCAACAGCTTCAGAGGAAAGCTGATCCTGGCCCTCTCCAGATGGCCACTGGACACCAGCATGCTCAGAGCCGCCCAAGCAGGAGCGCGCTCTGCCAGCAGCTGGAGAGGGCACTGCACCTCCCTCTGGAGTCTGTCCAGGTATCATGAGTCAGTCCATTCTCTACTTGGACAAGGCCTTGCAATCAGCCTGCTCTCAGACTTGTGCTCTGAAGAGCTGGACCAAGCTGAAACTTCCCTACAGGGCACGCTGTAAGAAGAACATCCCTCTCCTCCAGAGAGGCAACAGTGCAATGGGATTAAAGAGTCCTCAATCTTTTGTGAGGAAGCATCTAGATGTGGGCCCCGGCAAGGTATCTTCTCACCACAGGTCACCTTCTCTTTTTACAAGGACGCACACAGTCCCAGACTAAGGTTAAGGCTCTTCCTGTGTTGGAAGCCCAACCTCCACAGCTAGTAAAAGAAACCCGTAAGCTCAGCACTCTTTCACGCTGCTCTGAGGGAGGGTCCCCAGGGCACAGGCAGGTGTCAGCACAAGCACTCAGAGGCCAGGTGCTAAACAAGCTTCATTTCCCATGGCTTCTCCTGGGAAGGCTCTCCTTTTTTGCTAGGCAGCACTGAGCAGACTCCTGAAGATGACCCTCTGTGCTCTAATAACTGGGGTGGCCTCCTTGCTTTGGGCCAAACCCTAAACAAAAGACCTGTTGTTACCACACACAGGTATCACTTGCCCTGTGGGGCTCTACCTCTATAAAAACGAGGTACACACGTCTTGATCTGAGAGCAAATGTGAAAGCAATAGGAAAGAGAAGAGGCGGTATGTCATGAAGAACCACAGTGGGGAGCAAGGTGATTCTGGACACGACCAGTCCCTTGTGGGAGGTAAGGGAGAGGCCACAGCCACAAGGTGAATGAAGTCAGACGTCAACTGCAAATTCAACTCATCTGAGGACGAAAGCACAGCTCCACAGGCTACTGATGCCCTTAACCTTGCAGTGATGATGCTGTGTGAGACTCAGGCAGAAAGCTGGGGGGCTGGAAGCATATGAGGGAAAGGCAGGGTAGGGGACACCTCAGACAGCCTAATTTGGAACACAGTCACAATCTTCAAAAAGAACAAAGAGCTGATAGGAATGTACCTGCAATGGCAGGGAGATTACAATGGCAGGGTCA
>PVKM010008861.1:0-27354 GCA_004027735.1 Carollia perspicillata | reverse complement strand
TTTATTAGAAACAGTTACTACATAACCTTTCTCAGATAATTTGCCCCTCTTTTGTCAGTCTGCATTTCAGAAGATGACATTTTCCCACTGTCCCCTCAAACTCAAAGAATGGCGAAGGGTCTCGTACTCTCTGTGAACTACTATGTCCCACAGACTCATCTGGCCTTGCCCAGCTGCCCCAAATCGGGGAACACATACCTACAAACAGACACTGGGTGGAGGGATCTGAAGAAGAGACGGGAACCCTGACAGCAGAACAAGGATTCCTCGCAGAACCAGCGCCTGGCAGGTCCCGGTGGACACACTGCCACCACTTTAGAAAAAGGCAGAGAGAAGATCCTGTGAAGCAGCAGAAGACGATGGGAATAACTTCCAGCGCAGTCTGGCCCCAAACCTCACCACAACAGGCAGTGCCCATGCTGGTCCTCACTGCTCCATGTCTAGGGAAGGACCCCAGTGCCTGCTCCCCCAGCTACAGGGCTGCCTGTGGCGGGGTCTACTGGGAGAGCAGTCTCCCCAGCCAAGTGTCTGTCTCCTATACTGAGCATCTGGATGAAATTCTGGCTCCTCCCGTGAGGCCCCAATTTCACTTAGGAATAAAGCAAAAGAATTCATAGGACCAGCAAGACTTGGTCTAAAACTATCAGATGGAAAGGTCTCCGTACCTTTAAAGTGCATCAATGGCTATTTTTAAATCCAGACATGCAATCCATAGAGACTTTTTCAAACAGTCCATGTTCATTAGTTTAATTCTGTGTTCCATCCCTGCCTTGTTTCTCTACATCGGTGGCGTGGCAGAGTCCTGTCTGGCAGGGCTGGCCATCTGCAGTGTTCCTGCTTACTCCACTGCCCCTGGCTACCTCCCGAGAGGGAAGCACCCAAAGCACATCACCCCAGGTCTGATTCTATAGTGATGCTTCAAGATCACTGTGAGGTTTGAAGAATGAACTCAGCTCCTGAGCAAACATGATCAGGTAAGTCAACAGTAGAATTCATGGGCTGAGAGACAAGAAGTTCTATGGGGGCACATCTAGGCCATGGATTCATCAGTTGCTTTTTTATGAGTCATAATATAGACTCAGGGTTAGTCTGTTTGAAGGTTCCATTTCCCACAACACATTCTTCCTTCCTCTGTTACTCCCACAACAAGGGAAAACACTCCTCTGTAATTAAGTGGGTTACTGTAGGGCACAAGATACAGTTCTAAAATTCCCTCTCTAGGGCAGTCTATACTTGGCTAACGTATCTCAAAGGCCTTTTGCCTTTGGATAAAAGGGATAAAAGGGGGACTTCAAATAAGATAGTTTCTGCCCTGGCTGGTGTAGCTCAGTGGACTGAGCACAGGCCTTCAAACCAAAGAGTCACTGGTTCTATTCCCAGTCAGGGCACATGCCTGGGTTGCTGGCCAGGTCCCCAAGTTTTGGGGGTGCATGAGGGGCAACTAGACATTGATGTTGTTCTCCCTCCCTTCCCCTCTCTAAAATAAATAAAGATAAATTCTAAAAAAAATAAGATAGTTTCTAAACTAAGAGATTCAAATCTAGAAAGGTACCCTACAGTGAACCCATCTCTTCTTAGGTCTGGAAAACCACCTCAGATTACTTTAGCTGCTGTCGGCAATGATCTCTACTAGTTGGTATTGATACTATTCAAAAAGCTGCTGCAGAAAATTAGTTTTCATTCCCATGGCCAGCAAGATACAAATCTGAAGAAATCCGAGGCATCAGAAAATCATGACGGGCTTTGGGGTGGTACGCTTTCTTTCCCAAGTTCACTACAGCTTTCAGGATCTCTCTGTGCCTGCCCAGGAAGAGGGAATCCTTTGGGCACCCCCTCCAGCTATGCCACCCTGTATAGTGGCAACAGCATGTGGAGCTGGGGAGCACTCAACAGGTGGCCAGTCCAAACCGAGATGTGCTGGAAGCGCCAAATGCACAGACTTCCCTGACTTACTACAAAAGAGTGTAAAATAGTTCATTTGTCAATGAACAGATTTTCAATATTGATTATATGTTGACATACTACTTTGGATACACTAGGTTAAATTAAAAATACTAAAATTAGGGAGGCCGGGGGCTGGGTGAAAAAAGTGAAGGGATTTAGAAGTACAAATTGGTTAGTTACAAAACAGTCATGGGGATGTAAAGTACAGCACAGGGAATCAGTCAATAATATTCTAGTGACTGCAGTGCTAGGTGGGTACCAGACTTACCGGAAGGGATCATTTCATACGTTATATAAACGTCTAACCACTGTATACCTGAAACGATTATAAAGCCATACTGAATGTCAACTGTAATTGAAAAATTTAAAAAATTTTAATTTCACCTGTTTCTTCATACTTTTTAAGTGTGGCTTCTAGGAAATTTTAAATTAGATATATGTTCACATAGGAGTTCTGTTGGCCAACACTGCTTCAGGTCTAACCCTGGATGAAATAAATAAGCTGTGTAAAGACACATCTGCTGTGCATTTCATCTTTCAGGAACTAGTGACTGAGCACCTTAAGAATCCAAGGGCATGTTGTTTACTGACGTGAAAAACCTACTCTGATTAGTCCTATTTGTCATGTTGGCCTAACAGCAACTAGCCAAGCAACAACCCAGTGCTCAGTGTTTGGCTCCGGCCCTACATTCACCCACCTCACTTCAATCCAGCTCTCTGAGCCCCATCATTCCACTGAAACTGTTCTCATCAGTCGTGAGTGACATCCACTGCTGCCAAATTCAAGAGTAAATTCCAAATCTTCAGTTCGCCCAGTCTCTCAGCAGCATCCAGCACTGCTCTATGCCCCTCCCTTAAAGCGCTTCTTCACCTGGCCTCCCAGACACCAAGTGTCCTTCCACCTCCCTGGTAGTTCCTTCTCACACTCCGTACCTGGTTTCTCCTGTAACCTGATGGGTTCCCTTCCCTGTCCAGACCCCTCGAGGCTGGCGAGTTCGCACCTCTTCTCTTCCGTAGCTATGCTGACTTACTGCTGTATTTTGCTGTGCATAATGCACGCCCATGTTTAATGCGCACCCACGTTTTGGCCCCAAACTTTCGGGAAAAGACTTTCATCTTAATTTTTTAATTCAATTATTTATGTATTTATATTTAGAGACAAAACTGGTTATCATATTCCAGGGTATTATTTTGCATACAGGTATCATTATTGCTTTCTAGAGTTACACTTTTAACACACATGCATAAATAAAATAATTAAAAAACCATTTATACAGATACAGGATTAGTACTACTTAGGCATGACGCACATCCTTATTTTTCGCTCAAAAATTCAAGCAAAACAAATGCACATTATACACAGCAAAATATGGTAAGTGATCTCATCCAGTTCCACAGCTTTATAAACATTGATATACAAGTGCCAACTCGACGGTTCCAATCGGATTTCAAAAGGTAGCTCAACCTATCATGTCCGAAACCAAAGTCTTGATTTCACCACTCACCCACGCCTGCTCCTCCCGCACCCACCCCCCACAACCCCCACCATCTCGGCAGTTCCAGTCTCCCGGCCGCTCAGTCCAAAGCCTCTGGACCGAGGCCATCATCTCCAATGCCTCTTTCACAGCCCACATCAGCAGATCTTGTTGGTTCCGCTGCTTTCAAAATACAGCCTGAATGTTCTCAGCACTTTCTGCTGCTGTGACCGCCCTGGTCCAAATTACCAACAGTCCTAGAACGGGCAGTGACAATAGCATCCTATTCACTCTTTGGGCTTCCACACTTGCCCCAACAGTTTATTTTATAAATAACCACCAGAACGATTCTTTTAAAAACTAAATTAGCTTCTGCTCAATGCCCTGACGTGGCTTCCCATTTTCAGGTGATAGCCACCATGGCCTACTAGTCTACTGGATTTGGCTCCCTGCTACCTCTGACCGCACCTCCTACCACTTGCCCCTTCACCCACTCCCATTACACTGACCCCCACTGTTCCTCAGATAAAACAAGCACACTCCAGCCCCAGGGCCTTTGCACTGGCAGTTCCCACTGCCTGGAACGCACTTCCGCCAGCTCCTGCAGAGCTTGCTCTCTCACTTCTTTCAGGTTCCTGTCTTCATTTGGTCTGAGGCCACCTCAGACCTTTTTTTTTTTTAACAAAATGATACCCCTTCCAGTCATTTTCTATACCCTCAATCTGTCTTATTTTTTTCCCCACTGTGTGTGTATAAGACATTACTGTTTACTGTCTGTCTTTCTTCACTAGAAAGTAATCTTTGTTGAGCCGGAATATGAATGGGGCCTATCTGGGTCTGAAACCAGGGCACTAATCATATTCGAAATAAGAGCTAAGGTTGCCTGAGGCATTTCTCAGCAGTGGTGGTGGCAGCAGCATTCTCCAAGCCTGCCAGAGGTGTGTGTAAAAGGACATACAATGTGTCTCCCTTCACCACCGCTAATCCTCACCCGGCCCAGGAGATACACAGCAGCCTTGCAACATGCTCCTGGGTTAAGTGACTTGCCTAAAGCCACTCAACTGTAAGCGACAGAACTGAACCCTAAACCTCAAAAGGAGAAAGCAAAAAGATTCAGGACAGTGGCTGGTGGGCGGCCACAGGAACTAACAGGTAGGACAAAGGCTGACAAGTAACACCAGCCTGCCGCGATCCAGGCCAAGGCTCCTAGGGAAGGACTGCACAGCAGACCACGACTGAGCTGAAACCTGAAGTCAAGATCTTAAATCTAAGAACAACTACAAAGGACACACGGACAAAACCAAGGGGGGTGGTAACAGGGGAGGGAGGTGGGGATGGCTGGGGTAGGAGGAAGTGGTGGGGGGTAAAGGCAGACAACTGTACTTGAACAATAAAATCATTAAAAAAAATCTTAAGTCTACGAAGAAGCACACACAAGAACAGACCCAGCAATTTAGATGCACCCCAGGCTGGAGGCCTTGGAAACCCAGTAACCGCCATCAGAGAGTGTGCTGTTCTGCTCCGAGTGCCTCCTCAAAGGGTCTCCACAGGGAAGGACAGCAGCACAGCCCTTCATCTGAAGGAAGTGGGGTGGGCGGGCGTGGGAGTAAGGCTGCTGAGGCCTACCCTCGGAATAAAGTAGGGGGTAAAACCTAACGGGGCCCCCCTTCTTTGAGTTTATTTCTGCCTTTTCCCTTTGGGTTGTCATACAACACTAAGTAATACACCTCTTAGAGCAAACAGTTAATATTAGTCCTTAGCAGACCAAGAATGACACCCAGTCTTAGGAACTACACACTTGAACCGGGTGGAGGCCGCACCAATAGCAGCCGGAGAGTGAGGGAACAATGTCCTTGCCCTCCCTGCTCCAACATCTGCCTTTGAATGACTCTTTATCTCTCAATACCAGGCCAGGCAGAGTAATCCAATTCTGCAAATGAGAAAATGAAACTGAGAGAAAGGTAGGCAGTGATTTGTCCTTAAATCAGACCTGACACTTGAACCCTGAGCCTGGTCTTCTGACTTCTATTGCCACGGAAGGAGAGAGTGGATTACTAACTGGCAGAGGTGACTTACCCTTTCCTGCTACCTTTTATAGAATGGAGACAGAAAGGCTCCTCTGCCACAGGAAACAGGCATGTGGACTTTGGGGGGCCTTGGGGGGACGAAACAAAGCCACCAATCCTCCTCCCCAGTACCAGGTGTTATTCAAACACCCAAGGGCAAATCATTAGTCATCAGAGGCACTCAGCAGGAGCCACAAACAAGGACTCTAGGGTCAAGCCAATAAAGTACATGGCTAAAGCCATCAGGACAGAACACCAGTTAACAGATAGTAGCGTGGGGGTGGGGGTGGGGGGCTGCAGAGGAGAAGACAGCAACCGAGACCCAGGTAAAGGTATTCAATATGTTGAAAACCTGGCCGAGTGGGGCAGTTGGTTGGAGCATTGTCCCGTACACCAAAAGGTCATAGGTTTGATTCCTGGTCAGGGCACATACTTAGGTGGAGGGTCTGGTCCCAGGTCAGGTCAAGGCACATATGGAGGCAACTGATCAATGTTTCTCTCTCACATAGATGTTTCTCTCTAAAATCAATGAACATACCCTCGGCTGAATACCCAAGGGCTGCCAGTCTGCGACTACAGATATAGAATCCTAAGACAGCAGAGTTGTGAAATCTTCTCAAGAAATCTGAGCAAAAATGATTTCTATTGCATTATCTCTTTCCACTGTCCAAATGATAAGTTATTTCCCAAGTACAATCAAGATTTCAACCAGCATCTCACGCGCAGTTACTGTTCTTAGTATTACAACTGACAGCAGCATTAACCTTTTGGCTCTCAAGTTCAAGTTTCTCAAGAGAGACTAAATTTATCAGCTCATCATCCAGGTTCTTGAAGCAGGGGGCCAAACCCAGGAGAAACAAGTAACAATATTTCAGAGGAACTAGAAACCATGTGTATTCTAAAACACTTAACTAGTTAATTATCTGCTGAGAAGCAAAGGTCAACAAACTCTCCAAAAAGGTCCCAAAGAGTGAAGCCAACCCCCAGGGCTGGAATATTTAATGCGATTTCCTTTCCTCTCCTGGACACTCGGCTGAGACTGAATGGGATAATGAATGTACAAATGCAGTGTGTCTGGCCTACAGTGAGCCCTCAAGACACTATACAAAAAAAAAGCCTGTGGGATTTGCAGGCTTATGGGCAGTGTCCACTCACCAGCAAGATGTGCAACTAGGTAGCAGAAGCAAATGACAGCAGGAGGGTCACAAATGCTTTTATAAGCCAAGAAGGCCAGAGTGTGAAGGATGGGAATATGGCTCTCCAAGTCAATGCAGAGCGGTGACAGTCCTGACCTTTCCAGACGCATGTCACAGCTGCCCTGTACAAGCTCATCTAAGGGTAGTATCCCTGAAGAAAGCAATTTCAACTGTACATATTTATTATTCCTTTTAGAAAAGAATGACTTATTTCCTGTGTTCATTTTACAAGGGAAAGAGTTTGGGTGTGGGGAGAGGATTACCTACTGTGAGGGACTTTTTGAAATGTCCTATACTCAGGGATAAAATTCTTTATCTACATACAGGCAGACCCCAGTTGCGATTTGTTGTTAGCTGTGGAAATTAGCAATATTTGGGGTAGTTGGTTTTAACCTTTATCTTCGCATCAACATCCTGCACAGAACTTGATGTTAAAGGGAAGCATGCTTGGCATAGGCTAGCAAAGTTAAAAACGCTTGGGAGGAGAAATCTCTATGGTTACTACTTTAAAAAAAATTCATTTCATTCTGTATTTTGGCCACAGATATAAGTAGCTAAACTCAATCTTCTCCTAGGAAACCAACAAGTCAGTAGTTGTCCTGACAGGAAAATTTTCTATTCCCGTGGGAAAAGTGTGCAGGAAAGAACAGACTACACCTCATGAAGGTTAGCTACCTGATACAGCCAGAACCTGACATTGAACCGTGCAGTGCTGGGGCATGGAAAGAAAGGTGGACTCAAGAGTATGTTGGACTCCTCAGACCTGAACGACGGTGACTTTCCTCTTGCAGGGCTCTATCAAAAATGTTAGAACGAAACACTAAGTTCTCTCCTTCTGTAGGAGGGAAAGCAAGAAGGCCTGTGATTGCCCAAATTTCCACCACCAAATTTCCACCACCACAACCACAGCAGCTCCCTAGGGACCATCAGAGCATGCTGGGAGCAGGCCCCACCTGCACGCAGCCTCAATAAAAAGAGCTAACAAGTTACCTACAGAAAGCTCATTATCCTCTCTCACAGTAAAACAGATCCTTTTCCCGAGTCCAGGGACAGAATCTTAGCATGATCATGTCTAAACTGGCCAGCTGCTTTATAGAAATTCAGGCCCGCTCTGAGGACCTCACAGTCCCTAACACCCCATGTTCCCAAATGGACCAGGACTAGCTTAGAAATGGCTCCTGCAGGCATGGTATACCTGGATTTGTTCTTTCCGATACCACAATTCTTGAATGCCTTCTTTATTATAAAGGCAGACATAAAGAAATCTGCAGCAGGTAGCCCTGAAATAACCGTTACTTGCCCACTACCAACAGCCACCACACACATTCCTTAATGACAGCAGTGACACACAGCACTGGAGACTCCTAAGTGGGGTTACAGCCATGCTTCAGGGAGAATGGCCTCTACCCTAAAGAAAGAGAAGCAGATCAAAGTTCTTATCTCTTAAATTGAAATCTAACTGTATTACTATTCTGCTTTTAAAAAAGTAGGGAAAAAAATAGAAGCATTCAAAGCTCTCCTCTGCTGTCAGGAAACAGTCCAAGCTCCCAGAACCAAGTCCAAGGAGGCCCTTCCCAATCCGGCCCCTGCATACCTCTCTGGCCTCATCTCTTTCCACTCAGCCCTGCCAACCCCGTACCCTCCAGCCAGAAGGAAATACTGTAGCTCTCCCAATGCAGGACTCTCTTTTCCTGCCGCCTCCTTGCCTGTACGGGCAATGGCCCTACACTCTAACTGCCCCTCCTAAACTTACTCCTGCTTAATTCAACTGGTCCTCTGAATCTTAATTTAGGCATCACGTTTTCTGCAAGACTGTCTCTGAGCCCAGCCACGTACCCCATCCACGCCTCTTTCAGGAAAGCGCTGCCTCACCTGTCTGACTCCTCCACTGGACTGTTTCCAGTGCCTGGTACACAGTAGGTATTCAATGTTTGCTGACACCTTTCTATAGGTTTATACAGCACCCATAACTGCTGATGATAGCTCAATGAAGGTAGAAAGTAAATTTGAATTCTTAGTCCAAAAGACTGGTCAATCTCTAACTTATTTAAGATGCATTACCTTCCAATTGCTACATGACTTGCCTTGTAAGAAAGAATAAAAGGCAACTTTTGAGATGCAAGGAAATTAGAAAGGTTGCCAACGCTTTACAATAACTATTAGTCCAATTTAATTTGTGTGCCATCTGCTTTCCCCTAGGACTGGGTTAGCTCATTACCAAAAAGATGGACTAGGAAAAACAAGTGAATATAAAGCTTCAAACCATCAGAGACTGAGCAAAGAGTTGATATGATTTGGGGGGGAGCGCAAAAATGTCTTCCAATTACAAAATGCTCTTATTTGTCCCTTGAGACGTGCTTAAAATGGACATAATTTAAAGTCTGAATCAACAATAACTCAATTTTATATTTTCATTTCTCCCAAGGGCAGTATTTTTATTATTTTTTAAAAGATTTTATTTATTTATTTATTTTTAGAGATAGTGAAAAGGAAGGAGAAGAGAGAAACATCAATGTGTGGTTGCCTCTCACACGTGCCCCGTACTGGGGGCCTGGCCTGCAACCCAGGTATATGCCCTGACAGGGAGTCGAATCCTGACTCTTTGCTTTGCAGTCCAGCCCTCAGTGGTTTGAGTGCCAGCATGAGAATCAAAGGGTCACTGATTCAATTCCTGGTGGGGGTCCATGCCTGAGTTTCCTGCCAGAACCCCCCGGGGAAGGGGGGGTGAGAGGCAACCACACATTGATGTTTCTCTCCCTCCCTTCCCCTCTAAAAATAAATAAAAATCTAAACAAACAAAAAAAGAAGCATTTCCTTGTTGAAGTGCAAGTTATATTTCTTGAACTGTCCTTTGATTGGGATGTAAATCCTTGGGAGGAAACAGGTAAAGAGACAATTTTATATTACACAACTGTTCACCACACTAACTAAAAGCAAAAAGCTACCTATTTACAGAATAGTTGAGGTGTTTCTCGAAGTCAGTCTTTCTGGAATGACACAATAGGACTGTCCGGAGTGTTCTGAAGATATACAGGAAACAATGACCTCAGATATACTAACAAATTAAAGAGAGAAATTTTAACATGATGTCAAATTTTTTGTGTGGAGGACAAGGATCACCAAAACCCTCTACTTTCAGGGGTTAGAACTGCCTCCGGATTCCATAAAGTTTGAATGTTCACTTTTAGAATTAGTCAACAACCCCCATTTGCTAGTACTCTGGCCACTCAGGTTTGCTTTTTTGGCTTGTTTTGTTTGCTTTGCAAGGGGGAAGTAACTCAATGCTCATTACCATATACCAGTTGGGAGGCAGGGTAACTGTGAGCTAAAAATTCTGAAAGACAAGTGCAGTCAGTTGGTTTCCCAGTGATGCAGACATAATGGTTCATCCTGTCTCTCCTCCTTCAAACGTGCCCATTTACAAGGTCCTTTGCAAATTTTGAAGCGTGATTCAAATTCAAGAGAGCCTTCAAATATAAACTTGAGTTAAACTTATTAAAAATGACAGCTAATGCCCAACTCCCAAGTCTTCCACAAGTCCCCAGGTAAGGGAGGCAGCAAAATGCTAGAGAAGGAAACTAGCTTTGGAGTCAGACAGGCTGGAGGTCAAATCCCAGCTTCCCCACTGTCTATGTGACCCTGAACAAGACAGGCCACACCCTAAACTCAGGTTCCTTGTTTATAAAAGGAGATGCTTCTACAGATATTTCAATGCCTCAATTTAATAAAAGATAATACAGGGGATCTTGCATTTTGGCAGCTACTGCTCATCAGGTCAATGATGCAAGGTTTGGGTTTCATCACTGTACCTAGAACTTGCAGAGGGTTTTACTAAAGTAAAGGATAGTAGAAAGAATACTGGACAGGCATCAGAAAGACCTAAATTTAAACCTAACATCTCTGGGGTTTATTTAGCTATAAAATGCAGTACTGATCTCTGAGCAACTTACCCATTCTGATAAACTAACGTAAGTCAGTCCCAATTTCTGAATCCTACACTCATTTGTTTTTCATTTTCTTACTTCTTTAACATGAGAAATTCACATCCCTTAGAAATAAGTGAGAAGAGCAAAGAAAGGCTAACACGCTCAAGAAACTTATCATTTGAGTCACATGCAAAAATGTAGGCCAAGCTTTTTTGCAGAGGGCGGGCAAGCATAGGGGTATCTGAGTGATTCACTCATATTAGTAGTAGGCAATTGACGCCTCTACGGGAAACTTCGCATTCTCTGGCACAAAGCCACTGCTAGGCACACACAATGCCCAGCACATAGCAGACGCGCAAAATGTTTGTTCATTTAATAAACATCCACATGACACCTGTTGCTCCCTATAAAATCTTTCAATTGCTCTCCTTACTCAAGACAAAAACCCAAGAAAGATGGTCGGCACATAAGGACTGTACCAAATACCTTTTGAACGAATTAATTCTTCATATTTTCAAACATACTAAGCAGAAAAACGAACACCGTGAGAGAAATGCTGAACCACCAGAAGAAAAAAAGAAACCTTTGAAGCCAAGTCTCAGCATTCCCGCAGAGAAACACCCACTGCTGCGAGTCAATTTCTTCTCCTCTTCTCAAGCTGACAGACACCCCGAAGGGCGCTGGGGAGGAAAACCCAGCCCCTGTTCTACCCTCGCACACTCGGCTCTCCACGACCAACACCCAACAATTAAACCTTTACGGCAGATGAGCCAGCACTAGACACAAACGTGGGGAGGCCAAAGACACCTCTCTCCATCTTTTGAAAGGTCACTATTGAAACCACAAATCCTGAAAAGACCATTATTAATTAAGGACCTAATAGACTTAGCTGTTCCTGCTTGGGATGAACTGTTTTCCTACAGTTTCTGGAGGCAAATAAAAACTCCAAAAGCAAGCCGAACGGTCCATTTCCCATTCCTCTCCCTGGAATGCAGCTACTTTCTGCAGTATATCGCAGCCCTCCCTTCTCCACCCCGGCGAACACACTCCGAGACCCTCCCTCCGGGCTCAGATCGTTGGGTGTGTCCCCGGGGAAAAGGGCTGCCCACTGGGCTTACGGTCTTGCTGGCAGGGTCCCCAGGAGACCCGCCTGCAACGGGCTCTTAAGAGTAAAACTGAAAGAGAAAAAAAAAAACCACACTCGCCCACCGTGGCGGACGGCGCAAGCGGTGGGGGATTTTAGTGGAGAGTTAAGGGTCCCAGAGACAACTGCTTCCCATCCAGCCCTTCTCCGGAGCCCGTATGCCGCCCCACTCCGCGCACCAACCCGCACCCCCCTTCCTCCCACCACACACATTGTATCGCTCCTCAGGCGGGAGGACCGGGAAAGAAAGGGTCAAAGCGGCCCGGGGCGAGCGAGCCGGCGCGGGGGCTAGGAAAAGAGGACTTGGGTGACGGGTGGGGCGCCCCGGGTGACGCGCACGTCGCGGTGATGGAAGGAGGCGCACCGAGCAAAGGTGGAAGGAGAAATGGAACGCGGCCCCTTTAAGAGGCCTTCACAGCGCTCAGAGAGCGGGGTACTCTACACCACCCCCGGTCCGCCGTGCTGGGCCCTTCCTTAGGGATAACCATACTCAGACCCGCTCCTCGGAGGCTTCCCTCACGCCGGGTCCCGCCCGGCCCTGCCCCGGGGCGGCGGCTCCTCCTTACCCCGCTGTCTGCCGCCTCCTCCCAGCTCTCAGCGACCTCCTCATCTTCCATCTTACTCGCCGCTTTCCCTCCTCCCCCAACCCCCTCCCCGCGCCTGCGCCTTGATACGCGTCTCGGTCGCGGGCGCCAGCACGCAAGGCTTTACTCAATGGACCCCGCCCCCTGTCAAGCCCGGAAAAGGCGCCCCACCAAGGACCATGGTTGGCGAGGACGCCATATTGGAAGAGGGCAGAGAAATTAGGATGTTGCCATTTTTCTTAAGGGCAACGTTGTTAAATTGAATGGGAGTCCTTGTGAATCGCCGTCTTGAGTACCGGAAGCGTGATCTTTGGAACCATCTTTCCTAAGGGCAAGCAATTACTGGGACTAATTAAGTGAATCGTAGTTTTCAGGAAGTGCAGATTGTTTTTATTTCAAAATTCTGGAAACACTGTATACCTCAACAAATAATGAAAAATATTTGCTGATGCATAAAACATTTTATTACTTCGATTTAATAGGGTGAAAATTATTAAAGTATTTCCTGTTCATAAAACAGTATTCCAAACATCTGTTAACAATTATATTTCCTACCGTGAGGTAAAAACATTACTGTTAGTTGGTGATATTGCACTTGAGCTAGACAACCAGAGCTACTAAAGTTCTCCTGGGTCTTTAATGACAGATACATGTGTTAGAATTGCCTTAAAATGTATTTACGCGTCTTTCTAAACAGTGTTCTATTTTTCTCCAGAAGAGAAGTGGAGACCTTGGACTTTAAAGTTCAACTTCGAATACTTCCAACCTAAACAGCTGTGTGATCTTCTACAAGTTATATAAGGATTCTGTGCCTTGGTTTCCCCAAGTGTAAAAAAAAGAATAGTAGTAGCTTCTTCAAAAGTAGATTGTGAGGGGTAATGAGTTATTATGCTGAAATCCTTAGAACAGTGCTTGACCCATAGTAAGAGTTATGGGGATGTCTTGCTGGGCCATAAGATTTATAATTCTCACATCTCTGATCATGCTTTCTTTCTCAAATCAAAAAAGCAAGGGGGAAAACAAGCACCATGTGATTTTATTCTCACTGACATGTTTAAATAGGCCCACCACTGTTAAAAACATGCCATCCAGTAGGGTTGCATTTGGCTGCTACAATCAAGTTATCTGAATTGGGATGTTATTTTTTTTAATTGGGATGTGTTTTTAGCACATTATTAATCTTTCTGGAGGAACAGCTTCCTGTTGTGAAATTCTGCAATTTGTATTCTTAATAATTATTTTTATAAATTGCAGTCATGTGTTAAATGTTACCAGTCTTTATTTAGAAGTTAAAGTGACATGCTCACTAATTCTCTGGTTTCACAATTTCCTGTCGCTGAAATAGTGTTCGTTTTCGGGTCTATCCTCAGTCTACTGTTCTTACCTAAATGGGCGTGGTGTAAGCCACCGTGAAGACTCCCAAAGTTGATTTCCAGCCCTAAACTGATCAGGTGTTTCTGATTCATATAGATAGACTTCTTTTTTTTTTTTTTTAAAGATTTTATGTATTTATTTATCTTTAGAGGGGAAGGGTTAGGGAGAGAAATATCAATGTATGGTTGCCTCTTGTATGTTCCATGCTGGGAATTGGCCCGCAACCCAGTCATGTGCCCTGACTAGGAATCGAACCGCAAGCCTTTGGCTTGCAGGCCTGCACTCAATCCACTGAGCTACACCAACCAGGGCCTAGATAGACTCCTTATTGGCATTTCCACATGGATACTTCACTAGCAGCTCAAATCCTCTATGTGTAAAATACAAATAATACTGTGAACAGCCTGACCAACTTCAAAGATAAAAGTTCACTCTCTGGAACTACGTTTACTTTGAACACATTCTCCTGTAAACCATTATTTTTGAAAATATTTTATTTATTTATTTTTAGAGAAAGGGGCAAGGCGGGAGAAAGTGAGGGAGAGAAACATCCATGTGCAAGAGATGATCAGTTGTCTCTTGCATGCCCCCGACTCGGGGCCTGGCCCACAACCAATGCATGCGCCCTGGCCAGGAATCAAGCTGACAACCTTTCCATTCACAGGCCTGCACTCAATCCACTCAGCCACACCAGCCAGGGCATGAACTATTGTTTTAGCTGAATTATCCTGATTGAGGCTTGGTGAAGGCAAGGTGGTGGAGACTGTCTATCAGACATCACCTAAGTCTCACTTGTGAGGTGTGATTACTTTTTCATAAATGCAACTGACCCTCAATAGTTTTAGGCTTTGTCTTTACAGTGTGTTACCAGCAGAGGGAGATAGTTTCTTATAATTTTGTTAAATTTGGCAATGAGCCTTAGCCTAGGAATTCATATGGCATTCCTGGGATTAAATTTTCTAGGAGAAGAGAAAGACAGAGATCGTGGAGATCATCTGTGGATGCTACAAAGGAAATAGTTTTTGTTGCACCAAATGAGCGATCTGGAGGCCAGCCCTAGTTAATCATACAGGCCCCTTGTGACCATGGGCAAGTCCCTTCCTCATCTGTAGAATGAGAGGATGGAACCAAATGAGCTTCAAAATTGAGAAAGTGGTAGAGGTTTCTTCCTAAGAGAGAAAGCTCCCCAAATTGAGGCAGTGGTAGAGACTCTAAAGCATGAGTTTCTTTTTCTTGTAAAATATGTTTGAGACATCATTCATGTTTGGAACCTCAAGCCTTGCACTCAAAACAGCAGGCATCTTTGATATACCATATAAAAATACTAACATGTGATGAGAATGTAAGAGCAAAGCCTATAATGAAAAGTCTTCATCTGATGTATACGTTGAGGCTATGCAGACAGTTGTGCTTAGAAGGGATCGAGTGTGTTCAGGGTGGCATGACCATAGACGACAGTTGTGTTTAGAAATAAATGGTGCTCTGCCCAGGTAGCTCTGCCCAGGTAGTGCATCGTCCTGATACACCAAGGTTGCTGGGGTTCAATCTCCAGTCAGGTTAAGGAACATACAACAACCAGCCAATGGATGCATAAATAAGTTGAACACAAGCCAAAGGTTTTCTGTCTCTCTTTCCCACCCTCTCCCCCTAAAAACAATAAATGAATTTAAAAGAAAGAAAGAGCAACTTGCCAATATTTAACATGCACATGTCGCCCTGGCCAGGTGCCCATAGCTCAGGTGCCCTGAGCCCATAGCTCAGTTGGTTGGAGTGTCCGGGGTTGCAGGTGCGATCCCCCGTCAGGGCATATACAGCAACCAACTAATGGATGCATAAAGGGCTGGAGCAATGAATCGAGGCTTCTCCTGCTCTGTCTCATCAACAAATAGAAGAAACTTTTTATTTTATTTTTTAAAGATTTTATTTGTTTGTCTTTAGAGGGGAAGGGTTAGGGAGAGAAATATCAATGTATGGTTGCCTCTCCTGTGTCCCCTCCTGGGAACTGGCCTGCAACCCAGCATGTGCCCTGCCTGGAAATTGAACCGCAATCCTTTGGTCCACAGGCCCGTGCTCAATTCATTGAGCTACACCAGCCAGGGCTAAAAGAAATTTTTTAAATGCACGTGTCATTTCACCCAGCTATTGTATTTCTAGTAAATTTCCCTGTAAATAGGTTTGTTAATATGCATAACAAAAATACAAGGATGTTCATTGCTGCTTTGTTTATAATCACAAAAGAATGGAAACAAATGTCCATCACTGGAAGATTTGTGTAAAAACATATATATCTTCATACAAAGGAATAGAATACAATTTGTTAACAAAATTTAGAAGGTTCTAAACACACTGACATCACATGACATCGAAGGACTATAGTTTAAAAAAAAAAGCAAGGTGCAGAGCGGTGCACATACTTTGCTCTTATTTTAGTTTTATTTATTTATGTGTGTACAAGGTCCAGAAAGTATCCAGCCACATAATATGAAAAATAGAGACATTTATTGAAGAAGATACGAGAAACATTGTACATAGGACAATGACGCCTCAGTCCCCTTTAAAGCAGGCACCTGGGGACCTCACACAGTTCTCCTAACGTCTCTTCCATTGTTCAAAACACTCTGGAAAATCCTTTGTTGGAATCGCCATCAGCTGCCCCATCATATTTTCCTGAATCTCACTGATGGTCTGAAACCTCTTCCCTTTCAAGGGTCATCTTAGCCCTGGCTGGTGTAGTTCAGTGGATTGAGCGTGGGTCTGCAAAACAAAGGGTTGCCAGTTTGATTCCCAGTCTAGGGCACATGCCTGAGTTTGGGCCCAGGTCCCCAGTAGAGGGCCCATGAGATGCAACCACACAATGATGTTTCTCTCCCTCTCTCTCTCATTCCTTCTCCTCTCTCTAAAAATAAGTAAATAAAATCTTTTTTTAAAAAGGCGATTTTAGTTTTGACAAATACCAGCAGTTGCAGGGCACCAAATCTGGGCTGTGGGGAGGGCCGAGTCACCTGGGTGATTTGATGTTTCGACAAAAAACTCTGCACCAGATGTGATGCATGAGCTGGCATGTTGTTGTGATGAAGCTGCCAATCACCAGTTGTCCATAGCTTCGGCTGTTTTCGTTGTACTGCACCTCTCAACCTGTGAAGAACATTGAGGTAGCACTCCTTATTAACTGTTTGGCCTGGAGGGGTGTACTCGTGATGGACAACCCCTTCCCAATCACAAAACACTTTGCTGCACTGTCTTTGGGCTTGGAGAGTCAGGCGACTTCCATTGGAAGGACTGGGCCTTTGTTTGCAGATCAGACTCTTAGCTGTAGACCTATGATTCATCTTCAGTTATGACCCTCTTGGGGAATTCGGGTTCATTGGTAGCAGTTTGAATCAAGTCATTAACAACGGCAGCAGATGTTCCTTCCACTCTGGTAGCAGAAGCCACAGAATGAATTTTGCCACAGTACATTTCATGCCAAGATTGTGAGTCAAAGCCTCAGACACAGTCGTTTTTGGAATCTCTAGGTCAGCTTCTAGTTCTCGCATGGGCAGTCACACATCTTTGTTGATTGCAGGCTGTGCGTGTTCAACATTCTCAGGTGTCCTGCTTGTTGCAGGCCTTCCAGAACATGGATCACTTTCAACAGATTCTCGACCAGCTTTGAAGCACTCATGCCACACTTTTATTTGTGCGGCACTCATTGCATTGTCCCTGAAAGCCTTCTGAGATCTGAATAGTTTCTGCGGAGGAATGTTCAAGCTCGACACAAAATTTGGTGCAGACTCGTTGCTCTGCTCTCAGCTGTTTTGAATGTGACTGCGACACAGTACACATGCTCACTCAAGGGCCTCTACCACCCCCATCGACTAGTACAGTGAAGTCGTCATAGTTCACGCACGCGCATTCCAGTCCACTCGCCTTGGCTGCCAGGTTACATCCAAGTCGCACATACTGTTCTCCTTATATTATAACAACGTCTGGAAAGATACCAGGAACTTGTAACTGGCTCAGGAAAATAGTTTACCAGGTAGCCGGGGGACTGGTAGGATGGATTTATTATATGTCCTTTCGTACTTGTTGAATGCTGTTCTGTGTACATAGCTTACTTATTCTAAATAAGTACATAAATAAATGAGTTTCAGTAATTGAGTATTGGGATGGACTCTGGAGGAAAACATTTTGTTTACACATATGAGAGAAGTGCCAGCCACCCCTTTCACCCTAGCCTCATCCGTTGTTTCCTCTCTGATTATGTCCCAAAAGGCCTTCACCCGTGGTAGAGAAATTATTATAAAACATTATATTAACACATCACATATCCTTCCTGGCCCCAAATTTCCACTACGTAGGAGGTAATATCCAGACCACGTATAAACTGACCTCAATCTTATCTCCTCCTGTTTGTTAGAAGCCACATTATGGAGAGTTCAAGAGCAAAGTCTTTGAAGTGAGAACACCTGGGTTGAAACCCGGCTTGTGACCCCAGGTTGAGTTAGTTAATCCCTGTGAGCTTCAATTTTAGCATCTGCAAAATAAGCACAATAATGGCAGCTACTTAGCAGTGTTTGGCACATAAGAGCACATAATACACACCAACAGCGACTATTATTAATTTTGCTTTAATAATAGTACCTTTATGCTTATCACAATTTATAAGTTTATGTGGCTCATGTAGTTGTTTATTGTCTACCTCTCCCAGTAGACTGTAGGGGCCCTTGGTGAGGGCAGGGATTTTGTTAGTCTTATTTACCACATATCACATGTGATACTATACATATCACATGGTTGGCACATACTAGGTGCTCACTAACTATTTGACTCACTGCCTTCCTAGTTGTCCGATTCCCAGTTCAGCCCTGGCTCCTGTGGCTCAGTTGATTGGATGTTATCTTGCAAAGGGAAAGGTGGCTGGTTGGATTTCCCCTCAGGCCCCATGCCTGGGTTGTGGGTTTGAGCCATAGGAGAGGCAACTGGCTGTTTCTCCCCCTCTCTGTCTCCCTCCCTTCCCCTGTGTCTAAACATAAATAATAAAACCTTTAAAAAATTATCTGTTCATGCATTCATTCAGCACATATTTAGTGAGTCCCTACTGCGTGCTAGTCTCTAAATTAGGTGATAACGTAGTGAACAAAGCAGAAAAAAATCCCCGCTGCCTTTGGTCTAGGAGATTTGGGGGGAAGTGGTTCTGTATTTGAACCTGTTCTAACATAATCCAGCAGTTCAAAACCTAACTGGGCCCTGGAAACTGGTGTTAGCTCTAGGCAGGCCTAGGAGGAATGAGAATCACTGGGTGAGAAAATGGCACCGTGGGAAGCTGCCTGAAGACCCTACCCAGGAAGATTAAGGTCTGGGGTCAGCTTATCCAGCATAAGAGAATGCAGCTTTCACCCAGCAACCAACTCTAGCCAATCAGACTCTAATACCCCAACTGCAGGTTTTTGCATTTAAAAACCCTGATCTAAGAACAACCTAGCGAGTCCCAACCTCCCTTGGTTGGCTCCACTTTCCCTCTTATCCCCCGCTAATAAACCCTACTCTCCTTAGCTCGCTGCATCCATCCGGTTTCTTGAGTGACTCAGACCTAACAGCTGGCCCAGTATGTTTCTAACATTGACCTCTACATGGTGGGTGGGGGATTAGTTACAAGTTCTGTGACAAATTGTTAATGACACGATTTTAATATTTTTATCAGTTTAATTGCCAAGTTTTTCTTTTGCAGTGACATTTCCGAACTGAAAGAATTGACTTTCTTTTCACATTGAGTTTCTTTTTCTTTCCTTTTTAAAAAGATTTTATTTATTTATTTTTAGACACAGGAAGGGAGGGAGAAAGGAAGAGAAACATAAATGTGCAGTTGCCTCTCAAGTGCCCCCTACTGGAGAGCTCACCCTCAATCCAGACATCTGCCTTGACTGGGAATCAAACTGGCGACTCTTTGGTTTGCAGGCTGGCACTCAATCCACTACACCACACCAGCCAGAGCTAGACCTGAGTTTCTTAAATTAGTGTTTTTTTTCTTTAAATAAGTTTTATTGATTATGCTATTACAATAGTCCCATTCCCCCCCTTCATTCCCCTCTGCCCTGTGCACCCCCTCTCACCCACATTCCCTCCCTTTAGTTCACGTCCATGGGTCATATATGTAAGTTCTTCGGCTTCTACATTTCCTATATTCTTAACCTCCCCCTGTCTATCTTATACCTATCATTTAAGCTACTTATTATCTGTACCTTTTCCCTCTCTCTCCCCCTCCGCCACTGATAACCCTCCATGGGATCTCCATTTCTGTGATTCTGTTCCTGTGCTAGTTGTTTATTTAGTTTGCTTTTGTTTTTGTTTAAGGTTCAGTTGTTAATAACTGTGAGTTTGTTGTCATTTTACTGTTCATAGCTCTTATCTTTTTCTTAGATAAGTCTCTAACATTTCATATAATAAGGGCTTGGTGATGATGAACTCTTTTAACTTGACCTTATCTGGGAAACACTTTATCTGCCCTTCCATTCTAAATGATAGCATTGCAGGATAGAGTAATTTTAGACGTAAGTCCTTGCCTTTCGTGACTTCAAATACTTCTTTCCAGACACTTCTTGCCTGCAAGGCTTCTTTTGAGAAGTCAGCTGACAGTCTGATGGGAACTCCTTTGCAGGTAACTGTCTCCTTTTCTCTTGCTGCTTTTAAGATTCTCTCCTTATTTTTAATCTTGGCTAATGTAATTATGATGTGCCTTGGTGTGTTCCTCCTTGGGTCCACCTTCTTTGGGACTCTCCGAGCTTCCTGGACTTCCTGGGAGTCTATTTCCTTTGCCAGATTGGGGAAGTTTTCCTTCATTATCTGTTCAAATAAGTTCTCACTTTCTTGCTCTTCCTCTTCTCCTTCTGGCACCCCTATGATTCAGATGTTGGGACATTTAAAGATGTCCTGGAGGTTCCTAAGCCCCTCCTCATTTTTTTGAGTTCGTATTTCTTCATTCTGTTCTGGTTGAATGTTTCTTTCTTCCTTCTGGTCCACACTGCTGATTTGAGTCCTGGTTTCCTTCCCATCACTGTTGGTTTCCTATACATTTTCCTTTATTTCTCTTAGCATAGCCTTCATTTTTTCTGTGAGCATCCTGATTACCAGTGTTTTGAATTGTGTATCTGATAGGTTGGCCATCTCTTCCTCACTTAGTTGTATTTTTTCTGTAGCTTTAATCTGTTCTTTCATGTGGTCCTTTTTTTTTTTTTTTTTTTGCCTTGGCGCATCTGTTATGCAGTGAGGGGAGGAGCCTCAGGTGTTCACCAGGGCAGGACAACCCACATTGCTGTTTTGTGATGCTGTGTGTGGGGGAGGGGTCCGAGAGGGAACAATGGTGCTTCCTCTGCTCTCTGCCAGTTTTCTGTCCCTTCCCCTGCTACTTACAAGCAAATTGGGCCCTTCAGTGCTGATTCCTGGGTGGGTGCATTTGTGTACCTTCTAGGACCCTGTGGGTCTCCAATGAACTCTGCTGTGAGGCTGGGAGTTTCTCCTGCTGCCGCCTCAACCCTCACAGGTGTTTTCAATCAGAGTCTTTGAGGCTTTATTTCCCCACACTGGAGCCCTGGTTTGCGTGGTCTGTCTTGCTCCCAGGTTGTTCCTCCCAGTTTATCTGCACGAGAATGTGGGACTGCCCCACTCCGTCAGCCGCCACCTTGCAGCCAGTCCTTTCCACCCAGCTGCCCATCTCCACCCCTCCTACCAGTCTGGATGAATGATTCTTTTTTAACTCCTTGGTTGTCAGACTTCCATGAAGTTCAATTTTCTGTCAGTCTGGTTGTTTTTTGTTTTTATATTTGTTGTTGTCCTTCTTTTGGTTGTGCGAGGAAGCACAGTGTGTCTACCTATGCCTCCATCTTGGATGGAAGTAAATCAGTGTTTCTCATATTGGGATTCCATGAGTTTGTTTCCAGAGGTCTCATTATTCATGTTTCAGGAACACAGATCTAGTGATTTCCAGAGTGAGGATGACTCAAGTCTGCTCAATAGTGCCCTCCCAATTTAAGAGGGGACTTGGGTTCTGATCCAGTTGGGTATCCCAAGAGATATCTCAGAAGGTCCATTTTATCCCAGAGTGGTGGACCAGCACCTCAAGGTTCCTTTGGTTTTCTGTGCAAGCAATGAGGACTGAAGCCCTTGGTTTCTGTATCTCTGGCATTTCCTTTTCTTTAGACCACATGCTGTCCTGTTGGGTTCAAGGTCGTCCTCAACTACATACCAGATTGCTTCCTGGGAAGGGGGATGTTGCTGGATTCTGCTGTCTGGCCTGGGGGCAGTGACAGTGGAAAGTACAGGAGCTTGAGAACCAGCTAAGCCAGAGTTCAAATTCTACCGTCTCCTCTCCCCTAAGGTGTGTGGCCTTGGGAAAATGTCTGATACTTCTCTGTTCCTGTTTCCTCATTTGAAAGATGGAGCTAGTAATGAGTCACACAGTAGTTGCTATAGTTAATAAAGGATTCACTCCTTCAGTTAACATCCAAGAGCATCCATTTCCAATTTCCACAGTCCACCCCTGCACTCTTCGGGCCCCCATTGGTACAAAAGAGTTTATTCCTGGCCAAACTTCCATCATGGTCTCAAGCCAGGTGCCCCAGGCACTGAGAATGAGGGTGGGTGCAAACCTCGGGTAGGCTCTCAAGACCAAAGGAAGAAGGGCACGGTAGTACCACTTCACTTCATTCCAGGGGGCGGGTTCCATCCCGGGTGAACCTCAGCGTGGGTCCACGCCCCTTCCCAAAAGGGCAACGCCCCCAGGCCTCCCAATTGGGCCGCCGAGCTGACGTGGGCGCGTCCTTCACGCCAGGTCGGCGCATGCGTGCTCCGCGCTGTCTTCTCCTGGCTGGAGCTGCCCCGGCGGCGGTATTTGAGTCGAGGAAGATGGCGGCTCCTGGCGGTTTACCGTCGGGCCAGCTGTGAGGAGCCCCGAGTGCGGCAAGCGCTGCCTGAGGCGGAACGCCTCTGCACTGGCCCTCTCCCGGCTCCCTCACCGCTGTCGTCAGCGGAGCTAACCTGAGAGCGTGGCGCGGGCTGGGCCAGGTGAGGTCCCTCCCCACCCCAGGGCCGCAGCAGGGAGCTGGAGCCTCCTGCCCTTTATGCGCCGGCCCGCAGCAGGCAGTGGGCGCCCTAGGTCTGCGCAGGCCCTGCACCCCGCGCGATGGTCGGTGTTGGCTGGCCTGGAGACCATGCCGTCGTCATTCTCGGCCTCCCTAGGTTAGGCGAGGAGGAGGAGAGCCCCTCTCCAGCCAGCCATTGGGATGGGAGTGAACCCAGCCCCTCTCCTCCAACAAGGCGGTTCTTATCCCCTCGCTGGGCGAGAATGGGTGTGTGACGTGGGCAAGGATGGCTGTAGGGATGTCAGGTAATCTTTCCGCGCCCGCGAAGGTTTAGTGTCTTGCGAGAGAAGCCGGAGGCCGGTGCCCTGCAAAATTGGGGCTGCGGCGAGGGACCAGCCTCTCTGAAGCGGCAGCTGCAAAGGGAAGCTTTTGGAATTGACCTTAAAAATAAAACACAAGCAGCCTTTCCTACCCCTTAGCTTTTTCAGTGTACCGCCAGCGATGTGGAAACCATGGATCTCTTTGGTTGAGACAGCATTCCACGTTGTGACTGCGGAAGCCTTCTGGTGAGAATTGTTTGTGTAAACTGAATGGTGAGAGGGTGGGAATGAATTTGTAAACGAAGAAAAAGATCTTGATAGTCTCTGCTGTAACTTCAGTGCTAATGAAGTTCTCGTTCGTTTGAAACCTTTGAGTTGTTAAGATTCGAAATAGCCAATTGCTTTGGTCTGTACAGTCTCCCGAATTTTAATAGGAAAGTAAAAGCTTCGTTTCTAACTTGCCAAGCTTTTGGACTTCTGTATGGTAGGATTCTGATTGCTCTGGATGAAGATTCAGACACATTACCAGCTCTCACTTGCTGGCAGGGACTTCGTACTATGCTCGTTCTGTTTTGAGAATAACTTTTTTGTTGTTCAGATGCTAATTTAGAGGCTGGTTTAGTTTCTGTAACTAAGGAAGTCGGTTTGAAGTCCCGCGGGTTTTTTTTCTTAAGAATTGGTGGCTTCAGCTGGAGTTGTGCTGTGGGGAATTGGGGAGGTTATGGCTTTGGATTGGACACTTCAAATACCTTTTGTAAAGTTAAATTTGTTTTGCAGTACTTAAGAATGACGACGTCATGTGGGTTTGACGGGGACAGGGAAAATTTGGGAGGAAATGCCATCATTAAATTTGAACATTGAAAATTCATTCTGTAGCTTTTACAGTGAATAGTGATGCTGTGTCAAATCCTAACTTTGAACATGTTCATGTATATGATTTGATTGGATGTCCTTTCATTTATATGTTGTCATTTTATACCCTGTAATTGTTTGCTTTTGACAAGCCCAGTATACATGTGTTATTCACTCTACATTGACCCACAGATGTTTTGTCTATTTCAAAAAAAAAAACACAAAATCTTTTAATTGCTAAAATGACGATTGTTTAGTTTAACATCAGCTTATATTTTTACCATTTTACCTTTTCTTAAAGCCATCTCCATAGAGATTTGTAGGGGGGTTTTTAGTGCCTTTGCTAAGGATGTAAACTTGAACCAACAACTTCTCTGTTGTGGAAAATTGGAGAGCCATTCTGTCTTTCAATTTGCTTATAATAAAGAGTCACAAAATTAATGCAGTGAAATATCCTGGTGGTTCAACATCATGCTTCTTGGCATAACGTGTGATATTGTTGTGCTAAATCATCATCAGGTATTGATGCAACTTCATGATGTCCATGACATCATTCACTCTCCAGCATTTTGCCTTTTGCAATTCCCTACCTTCTCAGAGTCTTTACAAAAAGAACAGGGTCAGGAAAAATAGCTTAGGATGCTTCTCAATGTCTGATTTCTATAAGAGAAACTTCATTTAACACTGCTTTGTGTAGTTAAAATCATTCTGTAAAATTCAGAGCTGTGTGATTCCTACCTATATGAAGAGCAGGCACAGAAAAGGCGAGTGTAACCTCTGGGTTTTACAAGAATATTGAGGGCCCAAGGAGATGTTATCACAATGTGATTATCTTTGTGATTTCAGGTTTGTTTGGGTCTGTGAATTAACAACTCTTTTTTAAAAAATTGATTTATTTTTGGAGAGCAGGGGAGGGAGGAAGAAGGAGAAGGAGAGAAACATCGATGTGTGAGAGAGACAGTGATCAGTTGCCTCTCACACACCCTGAACCGGGGACCAGGCCTGCCACCCAGGCATGTGCCTCAAACTGGGTGACCCTCTAGGTTTGTGGAACAATGCCCCACCCACTGAGCCACACCAGTCAGGGCTAACAACTCTTTATAAAACCAAAAGCCATTTTAATACTCTTCCCACTTCACAAGATTCTTTTGTGCATCAAAGGAGGCAGTGTTTGTAAAACTACTTTGTAAAATAAAGGGTAAATGTAAGATTGGTTATTCAATAAATCATTGTTATGAAAATATCTATCTAGGGCCCTTTTTGTGTTGGGCACTTTGGAAAGTAGGTACTAATGATTTCTAGGACAAGACAGCTTGTGGTCTCAAGTTGCCTACAGTCTGGGTGGGGAGTCAGACAAGGAAACCAGTTAAGTACTGTAGGTTGTAGTGTAAGAAGGGCCTGAATCCAACCAACCAGGGGTTCTTAGTGCCAGGATAGCTTCCCCAACCTTTCCTATTCTGCAGAAAAATCTGCCTTATGAGTGAGTTGCTTTTTATAAAAACTTTTTAAACATTCTGTCATGAGTTATTTTCTCCTTTTATTCATTCACTGTCAAGACACTTCCCACACAGTATGCCCCAGTTATGGTTCCTGCATTCTCGAAAATCCAGGAGTCTTGGGAGAACCTTTTTGAGAATGAGTCATAGGCACTGGCAACTAACATAAACATGGCAGCTGCAATTAAAATATTTCAGATTACTGAGTGGTGTTAACTTAGAGTGATGATGCTTTTGTTTTTGTTTTGTTTTCTCTAATTTTTTAAAAAAAGATTTTACTTAACTTATTTTTAGAGGGGAATGGAGGGAGAAAGAGAGGGAGAGAAACATTGATTGGTTGCCTCTTGCATGCCCTCAACTGGCAACTGAACCTGCAGCCCAGGCATATGCCCTGATCAGAAAGGGAACCAGCAGCCCTTCAGTTTTCGGGATGATGCCCGATCCACTGAGCCATACCAGTCAAGGCAGCACTGCGTGATTTTAACTTGACTACGTTTTGTTAGTAAATGTCTAGTTGTCACTCAGAATGTTGACTGTAAGTGGTGATTAGTATTGTCTCTTTTCTCCCAATAAGAAATAAAATGAGAATGTCCTGTTCCTTTTTTGGTGAAACTGATGCTTGAGCCAAAACTATAGTAAACTACTTTATAGCATCTGTTTTTGTGAATTGAGATTACTTAGTATTGCTGATAATGAACTTCGTATGTCCCATTACAAGTTCCTTGTCTTAGCACAGTGGTAGTTTTATAACTAATTTTCATGTTGTTGCCTATATTGCTAAAGTTTTATGAGTTTTTGGATTGAATGGAATCTTTAAGGGTGTACAGTCTGTGTCTTAACTGAAAATGAATGCTTCAAGGTTGTGGTTGACAGAAAAATGAAGATAATGTGTTCATTTTCTATAGTGCGATATGTTGTTAACACGTGGAAGGACGTGATCTACAGAAAAATTGCCCAGTATCATGCTCATAATACATCCTAGTTTTAAAATTGTTTTTCATGATATTCTTCTCAGTGTCTTGTAAAATTATAACTATAGTATAGTTTTGCCTTTCCTTACTCGTGCATTTATTGGAAAGCACATTTCCCTTGAATTCTGGTTTTCCTGTTTTAAATTTCTATTTTTTAATTTATAAAGTTTTCTCCCAATTATTTATTTATTTATTTATTTATTTTTTCAGTGTTGCTGGTCCATATTTTACTTCAAATTTGGAAGGATCTTTGTGGTGCTTTGAAGCCTGTTTATTTATGTAAGTCCAATAAATGTGTAGATATTATACAAAGCAATAGTTGTTTTAAAAATTTTATTACTTTGGCCCTGGCCATGTGCTCAGTTGCTTCAAGTGTTGTCCTAATACACCAGTGTTGCAGGTTTGATACCCAGTCAGGGCACATACAAGAGTCAACCAGTAAATGTATAACTAAGTGAAATAGCAAATCCGTGTCTGTCTCTTTCTCAAATCAATAAGTAAAAATAAAATAATTTTTAAAATATTTATTTTTAGGGAGAGAGGGAGGGAGGGAAAAAGGGAGAGACACATCAATGTGTGGTTGCCTCTTCATGCATGCCCCCACCCCTGGCCTGCAACCCAGGCAGGTGCCCTGACTGGGAATTGAACTGGTGACTCTTTGATTCATAGGCCAGCACTCAACCCACTGAGCCACACCAGCCAGGGCTAAAAATAAAAAATAATTTTATTACTCTAGACAGTAACTTATTTTCTGTTTTTTGGTAACATAGAGATTTGAGGTAGTTCATTTAATTCTATAAAGGCAAACCAGTTTTAGTTTTAGCTAATACTATTCCCATAGAATATTTAATATTTAGAATACTTTTTATTTCAACTACTTTAAGGAATCTGCTAATGTGGCATGCATACTTGTGTGGAGGGGCCCCTGCCCACAGAGTCCCCACACCCCC
>PVKM010008860.1:20936-38246 GCA_004027735.1 Carollia perspicillata | reverse complement strand
TTTCAAAACTCAATATATGTGTGGATGCAGGGAAGTACAATGCGTGCCCAATGCCCTAATTTCATCCACCTTGATCGAAACCCTTAATTATGTCCAGTTTTACACCATGTGTATGTCACATCCTCAGTAGCTTTCCTAGGCTTCTGATAACTTAGACCAAACACATCTTGCTAACAGACACACGAAGTAAAGGGAGCTATAGCACAGCTGCTCACAGACGCAGTTCAGAGCACTGGGGGCTGGCTGCTGAGATGCTGAGTGTAGTTCTCTGGGAAGGAACACGGGGTACTACCTACTTGCACCGCTGAAGGTGCATGCTGCATATATAACAGGTCACTGCAAAACAAACGTGAATGCTGTTTTGGCCTTTATTTTTTTTAAGTGAAAATCATCTTTGGATTTCTTTCTGTTGGTGAAAACAGGCACTAATGTAGGACTTGAGTAAAAGTGAATAGCATACTATGAACTTTTGAAGAGTGGAGGATACCTGTAATTGGAAAGACTAATGGTACCACTAACAGAAAGATGAGTGGCGAGGCTGTATTTATGTTTTGGAGACAAATACAGTAGGTGAATGGTGTCATAAGAGTTTTATAGAAGTGTTATGTGAGAAATTTCAAAAACATATTTAAAGTTCTGGAGTATAAATACAGAGCGGACTCCAAGTAGATTTGGTAACTACTACAGATCTGTTCTACACAACTCAAGTACCTAAACCTAACTCTTCTACCGCTAAGTAAATGGCTTTGTCTCTGAGCGGATACAGAAGGTCTGTCTGGCAGGAAATCGTGTTCTATAAGAATGGAGGAACCCAAAGAATTGGGTAGGTGTCCTTGGTTTAGGTGGGCCACAGGCTAAGTTCAGAGAAACTTAATTACCAAGTAGGAAGTCCTCAAGATGAGATTGCTCAGTACTCGATGGGATTTGTTTTCTTTTCATTGACGCTTTGTTTTGGTGACCAAACTATCTTTGTGTGTAAATCATATTTGTCTCTGCTTAGCTGAATGTTAACTCATCCATGTTAGGTAAAGGTGTGGAACATTTGTAACTTGTTTCTTATACCCTTTGTTTCTTTACTTATTTGTTTGTTTGTTTTTTAGCTTTTGTTCCCATGCCTCGTTTTTTTTCCTTCATACCAGCTGAATTTGCTCTACCTTAAGAAGAACTTCTTAATCTTTAGGGTATATTCAAATAATCTGAAAGTCATATGTTAAACCTCGTAGTTTCTGTTTTGGACTTTCTGGGTTGGTGCTAAAGAATTTGTGTTCCTAACAAGTTCTTATTTAACACTTATTTTGATGGTTCGAGGACCACACTTGGAGAATAACTGCTTTATTCCAGAAGCCTTTTAGCTTAAGCCCTAAGATAGTGGTTGTCACCTTGGCTTGGGCTGCAAATCACCTGTTGAAAGAATTACAAGCAAGACAAACAAACAAACAAAACCCACTCTTTGTGATTCCAAATCAGTAGACTGTAAATTTATGGGGGTGGAGGGTGTGCATCTGTGGTTTCATAAAGCTTCACAGGTATTAGGTACCTAGTAGTACCTCATAGGTACTGCCTAACAGTACCTATGCCAGTTCTCTCTCAGGCCCTTAGCTTTACCCTTTTATTATACTAAGTTCTAACCATTTGGGGAAGACTTTAGAAAAGCATTCATTCAGCAAATAATTACTGTATATTCATTTGCACCAGATCCTGGACTTAGTCCCAGAGATACAGAGGTGAGCAACACAGGAATGGTACTTGAGAATTTAGACATTGCTGCCTTTTTTCTTTTTTTTTTTTTTTGGCATATGTTCCCATATTTTCTGATCTAAACCTAAATGAGTGGGTAGCTGCACTTCGGCAGGGACCTCATAGACCACGAGCCCAGTTACCTGCTAGCACAACCCAATCATTAACTCTTAGAGCCTTTAGGGAAGAGACACAGCTCTCTTGGACAAAATGGTATAATGAAATGTTGAAGGAGGGATGCAGAGAATCTCAGAATCATTTAAGGCTCTGCATGCAAAATGGCAGACCAGCTAAAAACATGTTTTTCCCTCAGGGTGAACCGTGAACCAGATTGGCCATAACCAGTGGCTCTAGACAGCTCTGAAGTAGTGCAACATCTGATGATATCTCTTAAAGACCATGGCCCGGTGTTTAAGATTTCTGTTTTCACTGTAGTCAGTGCAAGACAGTCCTGCACAACAAAACAGTCAGGTTTTAGACTCTAAGCTTTTAATTTCCCTTGTGACTTTAATTCCTGGGTTATTGAAAAGTGTGTTTTATTTTCAGGTATTTGGGGAATTTCCCATATCGCCTTCTGTTAATGATTTGTGGTTTACTTCCATTGTGGTCAAAGAACATATATTGTATGGCTTCAGTTCTTCCAAATTCATTGAGGGTTTTTTTGTTGTTGTTCATATTATGGTCTGTCTTGTTCTATGTGTACTTGAAAAGAATGTGTATTTATGTTTTTGAGTGGAATATCCTATAAAAGACTAGGTTGATAGTATTGTTCAGGTTTTTTTTATATATACTTACTTTTATCTACTTGTATTATTAATTATTAAGAGTATTACAGTTTCCAGCTATAACTGTAGATTTGTATATATCAACTTTCAGTTATATTAGTTTTTGCTTTATACATTTTGAATCTCTTGTTATTTCTTCTTGGTGATTTGGCCCCTTTGTTAAAGTAATGTCCTTTTACCATGGTAACATCCTTGTGTTCTGAAGCAAACTTTGACATTATTATAATCACTCCAGGTTTCTTTTGACTGCTGTTTCCATGGCAGATCTTTTACCCTCCTTAGTTTAACTGTCTATATCTTTATGTTTAAAATATTTATATTTGTATGACATTTATTCATACACATGTGCATACCAAGACACATGGGCCACATTTAAAATGGATTGGATTTCTAGTAAACAGCAAGTAGTTGGAACTTGCTATTCTATACAGTCTGAGAATCTCAATCTTGTAACTGGGTTGGTAACTTTACTTAGAGTTAATGTAATTATTGATTTGTCTGGGTTTAAATATACCAGCTTGATATTGTTTTCTGTTTACTTCATCTGTTCCTTGTTATTTTCCCCATCTTTTTTGTCTACTTTTATATTGTGTATTTTTTATGATTTCATTTTATCTATATTATTGTCTTATTATTTAGACCTCTTTTAAAGAACTTTTAGTGGGGGACCCCCAAAATCCAGAATTTATTTATAAAGATCGTGTATTTATTCTTAGATGTTTAAACTTCAGCCACCTTCAAAGTTCTCTCTATATGGTGCAATACACCAGTGGAGACGTTTTCCCCCACTGTTCAAAACAGTTTTTGAACTAATTGATTTCGATGCCTTTTAGTGCTTCTGCTGTATTTTGTTTCACTTCTTCCACATGGCAAAATGTTTCCCTTTGAGGACTTTTTTCTTCCAGGGACACAAAGCAAAGTCCCTTGGAGAGAGACCTGGCGAATAGGGAGGGTGGGGCACTGGAGTCATGCCATTTTTGGTCAGAAACTGCTGAACACTCAGTGCAGTGTGGACAGGGGCGCTTGTAAGTCACCCCTCACGAAATGGGCAAATGTGTTGAGTCTTCAAGAAAATTCACTGAAGCCAACTGCAGCCTCTCACGACAATGCCAGCTGGTACACTGATGCAGAGGGGTTCCTAGAACACTCACCTAGCGGGGAAGGCCTCTACAAGGGGCTCGCCCTCCAGAAGATAGTTCTGGTTTTGGGGGGTCCCCTTTGTACACCCTTAATGTATCACTGACACCCTTTAATTATGATTTTACTTCCTCACAAGTAGTGTAAAATCTTAAACAAAAATGCCAGAGGTAGAATTAACACTAGTTCAGTCTTCATCTGAAAGTCTTCCTTTTCATCATATTCTCAAATTCATTGTTTATCCCATTGTATCTAACTCAGCGACTTGTTCCGTATCATTGCACTGAATACGAACTGATGAAGTGGACATACTCCCAAGTTTTGGTATGTTTGTCTCTTCCTTTATTTCTGTCTATCTGGCATTATTTTCCTTTATTTCTTACTAAGCCTGAGCTGTGAAAAGTGCTATGATGTGAAAATAAAGACTTTTAACATTCAAATTTAAAGAAAGAGGAAGGTGCGGGGAGGAGGGAGTATATGTAAATCTTTGTGTACCTGCTCAATAATTCTGCAAATCTACAAGTGTTCTAAAAAATAACATCTATTTTTTTTAAAAAATGTAAGGACAGGTAAGTGGAAATACATACATTTAAAATCTTTATTTGATATAAAATTGTATTGCATGTTTACCAAAAAAATTAGAAAATATAAAAAGTGTTTAAATCCATGTAATCTTATAGCATCTTCATATATTTTTATTCATGCAATTTTAATGACTGTTCAAAACTTTAAAAATGTAAAGCTATTGTATATTATTTGAAAATGAAAAAATATCAGAATAATTTGGAAACAATTTTCCATCCTAACATTTCTCAATATCCATTCCCTCTCTTCCTGTTCTTGTGACCTTCTGGAAACCTTTCTCAGTGTTTGTTGTATTACTCTTTACTATGTTGTTCTGTACACCTTAGCTGCCTCATTATTTCCTCTTGCCTTCTTTTTGGGTTTCTCACTTTTGCTTAGCACTCCCTGGATCTGTTCCCTTGGCTCTCCTCGTTTTTTATTGCTAATGTATAACTGCATTCTGAAGTTCTAATATGTCTTGCTTTCCCAACCTTCTGGGTCTTTCTCTTATCTGATAAAATGGCCAAAATCAGAATTCCAGTCATTGTGGAAAGCCCAACAATATTCTCCAAGATACTCAGAGAAGGCCATATGTTCTCCTGTTGCTTCTTTCTCCACTGAGATATGCTGTTCTTTACTTTATTTTCCAAATACCAGTATTACAAGGTTGTCTTGAGCATTTACTGAGCAACTTAGGGTAACAGAGAGGTCTTATAGCAGAGAACAGTCTAAAATCTAAATCTGAATGCTTTATGTCACTGTTCTTACATGTTACTTGGTCATCCCTATAACCAAGAATGTGGCCTTTTGCCATAGATCTGGCTTTATTAAAAGCGATGATCAATGATTTAAGTTAATGTCTTTAGATCTAAAATGATGCTATATTATACATCATGAAGAGATTCTAAAGAGGAAATTAGAAAATAAACTGGGTCTTATAAAGGAAATTACTTAAAAAGTTACTTTTTAAGAATGTTTTTCTATTAGTAAAAATTAGGGAAGAGGTGTTTAATTTTTAAAATATTTGTTTTTATATAATGAAAGTAGCCAAGCTGCCCTTGAATTTATTTTTATTAAGGTCATATTCTGATTATATTAGTATTAGAAAGAAAATGTTTACTCAGTATATTTTTTCTTTTATAATTAAGTTAATTTGATGATTTTGTTAGACCTGTGGAATAGCTAACCCACCTCACACATTTAGTATTAATATATGACATTCCTTGACTTTCAAAATCTATTACATATTAAAACACTAAACCTTTAAGTAACTTTGCATGATTCATAAATATTTTTTACATTGTGTTAACCTTTTAACTTTTAAATTTAAAAATATAAATGCATTATTGACAAGTAATTTGTATTTAAAGAAAACAGAAGCCTGAATGTGGTATACATTAATTACATAGTGAAGTGTGGTATTTCTGGAGTGCACAATTTTATAGTAGTAAACATCATAATTTCAAGCACTTAGAGCAAAGAAATATTTCTTGTTTCACTCATTTACTTTTTAGTAAACTTTACTTTTGTAGTTATTTACTTATTTTCTGCCACAGTATGTCATTATTGTTCATTTATATAGACAGGATTATCTGTTACCAATCCAGCTGTTTGTTAAGACTGGGACTATAGTCACAGTTCTGTTACTGGCCTGATGAATGACTGGGAAATAAGTTAGCTCTCAAGTCATTTTCTCGTTTGTAAAAAATGAGGGCATCGACCTCATTTTTTCTGAAATTTGTTATTGTTATATCTCAAAGAGATGCCAAAACAAACACTGTACAATCCTGAAAATGCCCTCCAAGTCTGTTATCCCATTACTTACCTGAGACTTGAATCATCTGTCCAGCATCACTACTAAGTGACCAGAGAAAGAGCTTCTGCCCGGGATACAAGTATGTAAGTACTGTATTTTTCCAACCATAAGACACACCTAGGTTTTAGAGGAGGAAAATAGGAAAAAAAAATTGAAGCAAAAATGTGGTAAAATATTTAATAACATAAATAACATAATATTTCACCAATGTAAATGTAAACAGAACTCAACAGCAGCATTAACAACCATTATTTCTCCCAAATTTGGGCGGGCAGCTGGGAGTGTGTCTTATAGTCTGAAAAATATGGTAATCTATTCGCTTTCAAGGCAGCTCTGACCTTTGGTAGATTTTGTCTCCAAGTGAGCTGTCAGGCCTCAATTATTTCAGTCCTTGGAGTCATATGAAACAAGCACAATCTAGCTTTCTAGTGTTAAAACCAATAACAGTCCTCACTTAATGTCATGGGTGCTCTGACTTTAAATGAAAACACAACCAATTTTACCATAGACTAATTGATATAAACAAGAGTTAAGTTCACACATCTCCATAATAATGTTATAGTGAAACAATATTGAATGAAATGTTATTTGAGGACATGCTGTATATTGTCTCTGGTTTTTCTTTTTTAAAATCAAATATCCTTTTTCATCCATTCTTCCTATAACTAGATTTGATTTGTATAATTTTTGTATAGTTTTGGGCCTATGAAATAGATGTAATAATAATGAAATTAGAAGTGAAATGAATTTGAAAATAAGATTGGATATACATTTTGGAGTTGATAGATTTTGATATCTAGGTAATAGTGTGTAAGAATCTTCTATTTTTAACATTTGTAATTAAACCCAACAGATGGTGAAATCTTTACTGACCGAGAATGAAAATGCCAAATTAGATCTTATTATGTCCCAGGCTCTGTTCTCTGCTCTCTAAATGTATCACTAGCTCATTGAACTTTTACAACAGTCTATGAAGCGCACACATCTCCATTTTGGAGACGCAGTAACTGAGGCATAGAGACACTGAGTGTCACGAAACAGAAATTATTCCAGGTATATATTGAAACTGTACTATAAAAGTAAGTATTATTAGAATATAGTTTTTCCCTTCCAATAAACACTACTATAGTGTTTGGTAAATCTACTGTTCTTTATATTGGTTGCTGATTTAGAGAGGGCTCATTTATTATATGCCGGTTAAGGTGCTGGTGCTTTTTTGTACTTTACCTCAAATAATCCTCACAGCCACCCTGTAAAATTTAATCCCTACTTTATGGGTGAGGAAAATGAGAGGAATTACTTGTCCAAGGTCACTGTACTAGAAAGCGGGGCAAGTCCTGGCTGTGCCGCTCCCGCTCTGGAAGGCACGCTGCCGCACCAGCTGCGCTGCAGAAGAAGTAAATGCTTTTTTTTGACAGCAGTGCCAGCTGCACTAGATACAAAGTGCATGTGCGAGTGTCAGGCCAGCCCTTGGAAATTAGTTCATTTCTT
The DNA here is from genome assembly GCA_004027735.1 of Carollia perspicillata. NCBI lineage: Eukaryota > Metazoa > Chordata > Mammalia > Chiroptera > Phyllostomidae > Carollia > Carollia perspicillata. The sequence continues at coordinate 30,716 of PVKM010008860.1, read as the reverse complement.
CTTTTCTACATTAATGTCCTAGTAAGCTTACTAGGTACATATAGAATGAAGACAAAGCCAAAACTTGATCTCTGAAGTAAAAGACCATAAATCTTTTCTCCTAGGAAGATAAGCAATGAGACTCACTGGCTGCTATTATGGCTTTCAGGGAGATTTGGAATATTAAGTGAAATTTTAGGGTGGAAGAATATTAGTGATACTGTTTTAGGTTTTTACAAAGTTAGACTTCAACCTAGATTTAATTGGCGGTTAAAGCAGATTACCTAATACCCAATGTATGTATATTCAAATCCCTATCAAAGTTAAATACAAATATGCCTTTTTGTTGTCCGATAGTCTCCATCATTTGTACATATAATTAAGAGTTAGTTGTACTTCTATGGTAAATGATGTGATTGCTCCCTCTAGCATTGCGTTTACCTAGTACTACTGAACCGGCAGACAGAGCAATTCTCAGAACATCAGATTCAGGATGTGCTTACAGCTCTTCACTTAGAGGCTGAAGCATTGAGAGGAGTTAGCACATGAGACTATTCAGCAAGGGGATTCAGCTCTTCTATCTCCCTGTTACTCAACAAGGGGATTGGCTCCGTCTCTCATATGTTGATAAGTACACATCTCTGAAAACTTGCCCATTATATTCTTTTTTTCCTTGTACGATTTTGTTTTGGCTTTCTTTGGAGGTACTTGGTTCGGCCTGCTAGCTCTCCTTAGTAGTGCTTTCTTTGTCTGTGATTGTGCCACTTTTCACTTTCTTTTTCTCAGTGGAACTTAGAAGCATTAAACACATCTCTCTGACAGTTATATATCAAAATGAACTTTTTCTGTGATGTGGGACTACTTGGCAATTCACCTCATCTACACAAATATAAATATCTGAAGGAAATGATAAATTTTTATGTGTACCATAGTCAAAAAATATTCTAATCATAAAGCACCTAAAATTTCTCCTCAAAAAAATAAAGGAACAAAGGTAGCAAATGAATATATGTTGATAGAGGAAATCAGTACAAGAAACACTAGAGAAAGTTTTGAAAAGTAAAGGCAAGTGTATGAGTTTTGAAAATCTGGCTAATATTGGTGCATTTCTGATCAATGAGCAGGTCATGACTGTGGTATATTCTCTGACATTTTGTTGCACAATCCACTACACTAGCTAGTTAGGGATCCCCTTTTCACAACCGTAGCCAAACATTTCTGGTACAGTGTTTGTTTTGTTTTATTTTGTTTTTAAAGGAAGGCAGTGTTGGCACAGAGGATTAGAATCATTTGACAGTTTCCACCCTGAATCTCTACAGTCGAGTAGAACCAGAGCATCCACACTGGTTAGGTGTGCTTGTTCATGGCATGGCTGTGTGCTTTCCTAAGCATTGTGCAAGTGCCGTATTTGATGAAAAATACCAAGTGGCTGTTTTTCAAGTTATTTATTAATCAAATACATTTGCTGTATTAATCAAAGACATAAATACAAATCATCATCTTTATATTTTTTATTTTAGTAACACAGATTTGTTTTGACAACTAAAAGAAATAATAATACAAGAGGAGGCAACTCAATGTTTTAAATGAAGAAAGAGTGCCATTTTAACCAGTAGGAAGCCTGCACGAGATCATGGCATTTAGGTTTAGGGTATCTATCTCTTTGGACCAGATTACATGTCATTTGAATCTACTGTGATATTGTTAGTATGTTTCATAAGACATAGTACAGAACTCCTATGATCTTTAAATGTTAATGTTCTTTTCTTATCACTTTACTGTGTAGATACCCTTCATGAGACCCAACTCTGCCACAGCTCATCCTCGGAGGCAATCCTGGAAACCTCTTTTATAAGTGTGATTTTAAAAGTGTGGATAACACTCTCAATAGAGTACATAATGTAAAGGAGAACAGCTATCTTGTCCTTTCCATAAGCTTATCACTGCAAAAAGTTGCCTTTGCTTGTCAGGTTTGGATAGAATGTAATTGATTGGTTTATTACTTGGACTGACAAGGCACTTAATTTGTGTGGACTTTTTTCTAATTTTTTTCCTTCTACTTTTTTCTTTGCACTAATCAGGAATATTTGATATGTGCACTGTTGAAAAATATTAGATAACGTCTTGTCAGAATTGTCCTACTAAGTAATGTTTTTCCCTGTTGCTTCTTTGGCAAATGATACGCAGTATTTGGACTCACTGAAGAGTTGCGGAAGCCTATGGGACTTAAATGCAATGTGCTACTTACTGCTGTCTTTGAACAATACCAGTAACTATTAGTCTGCTATTATGTTTCATTCAACTGAATACATATATCCATATATGAAATGCTGCATTGAGAAACTATAGACTCTTACATTAAACATTTCTAATATTCAGAAGCGAAAGCTTGCAAAGCATATGTATTCTAGTTTTGACTATTAGTCCTTGTGTGAAAGCACTAATATTATTAGCATGAAATTTTTACAGCTTCACACTTTGAGCTCATAAGTAAGAATATATCTGTGTTGACCTCTAGATGGTTTTAGTAATGCCCACATTTATTCAGTCTTTATTGATTTAATACAAACTTTTTGTGTTCAGTATAATTTTATCTTTCGCGACCTTAAGGATAAGGTTAAAAAAAATAAGGAGGGAGATACAAAGCTTATTGACTGTGCAGCCTGCCAGCTGAAAGATCTTCACCAACATCTTCATTTTTCCAGGGTTTACAGAATTAAAATTTGATCTTCAAGCTATAATGATCAAGTTTTAAGTCAACTACAGAAATATGTCAAATATTTCATCACTCCATCTTGAACTGAATTAGAAGAGACCCTCTGTTGAAATTGAAATGCACACATACATGTAAATTGTCAACTTGTTTCTTGGAATTTCCTGATTTGTAAATGTGGTTTTGGGCATTGTTGAAGTATAGTGGCAATTGAAAATAGTTTAATCTTTAGGAATAGAGTAGGTAATGTAATACATAATCATAAGCAAGTGTAAATATAAAGTTTCTGTATACTCGTAATGTATAGTTATAGTAAGCAACCATATTACTGGATTTTTACTAGAAGTAATATGTATAAACTTAGATTAACTTATCAAAAAGTCTTATAACATTGGAGGGAAAATATTAATAACCTGTAGCAAAACTGGTAGGCTTATTTTTTAAGAATAAGAATGGATTCATTATTTATTACTATATAAGCTTAAGAAAAATGTTGGTAATTATTATGATTGCTGAACTCCAGCTGATTTTAAGAAAAATTACAGATTGCCATTTTCTTAAAAGAATGTGCTAATGAACTAGACCTTGGCCTTCCTTTGATATATGGTCAGAAATTACTAGTGGTCATTTTATGTTAGATTTCTTGAGAACTCATTAAACCTTATAGTTTCAATATCACTATTAATCAAAATCCCTCCCACCATGGTTCTAATTAGAATTCTACATCGTCATCATTCTCCATCTTGCAGTCTTCAGTGATAGGTAGGTTATTCAAGATTTGGTGCTAGCCCTGGGAATCTGTCTCACACATCACAAATATAAACTGCATAATTCATAAATATTGGTTCTGGAAATATGTATTTGGAATAGGAGAACTTATGAAGGGAGTGGAAAACACTTTCTCCTGATAATCTCCTGAATGCTGTCATATTTCCACAGTATAAAATTAAATCTTTTCCATAACTGGTCCAGTTGCTATTCAAAGGAGATATTAATAGGTACTTAAGAAAATATGAACCAATTCATAGACATATGTGAGAGAAAACAGCACAACAAGTAAATGATGGCTATTTGTATTGCAATAGGAAGAGAAAAAAAAAACACTGAAATACCAGGAAGGAAATTAAAAGATCTGAAATACAGGAAGAATGATGTGGTAGTATATAGCAGTGGTTCTCAAACTTTACATTGCATCAGAATCCCAGGAAAGATTTGTTTAAAACAGATTTCTGCTGTATTTCCCTCCTTAGCTTCCTTATCCCATAGTACTCCTTCCTCCTTGGCTCTCAGGAATTTCTGATTCAGTGTGTCTGTAATGGGCCTGAAAATTCACATTTCTAACAAGTTTCCAAGTGATGCTGATACCTCTGGCCAGGGACATCACTTTGAGAACCATTTGTGTATAACACTTCTAAAAGAATGAATCATTGTGTTGTAGCTGACCTTTTTTTTTTTTTTTTTTAAGATTTTACTTATTTATTTTTTAGAGAGAAGGGAGAAAGAGGGAGAGAAACATTGATCGGTTGCCTCTCACACACCCTCAACTGGGGACCTGGCCCACAACCCAGGCACAGGCCCTGACTGGGAATCGAACCACTGCAACCTTTCTGTTCCCAGGCTGGCACTCAAACCACTGAGCCACACCAGCCAGGGCTGTGGCTGACAATGATTGCTTGAATGTTGCTTTAATCTCTTTAAAAGGGCCCTTACATTTTCAAACATATTTGTTTCTAGATAAAAAAAAATTGTGGTAGTTTTATTGCAGCACATATGCTATATAACACATATAAGTTACTTTAATAAATTCAGTTAAATGTCTATTTTATTTTATATCGATTATGGGGGAAGCAATACTTTAGATTCAGAAATGAATCAAAAAACATATATCTTCATCCATAATCCACTAATTCCTTTTAAAAAAAGATTTGAAATGAGGGTTATTTTTGAACATGAAAGCAAAATTTAGCCTTAGCCTTTATCCATCTTAAATTTAGAATAATAAAGATGTAGAAATTCTGTATCATTTCTATATCTTTATTATTTATGATATTAAAAATAGATTGCTGACCATAAACAATAAGCATATTCACATCCATTATCTTACTTCCTGGTTTTACATTCTGTCACTTAATGAGACTACTCTCTTTTTAAACAAACAGTGTTCTTTATTGACAAAACTTACCACTGTTTTACTTGATTCACAGAATGGGAATATTTTATGAATATTTCACTAAAACCTATTCAGAAGGACTCTTTGCAGCACAATGGAATATCAACGTTATTAATTTTGTTTTCTGAAATTGTTTTTGACAATTTGTAACTTGTATAAGAGATTCAGCTTTAGTATTATAAGGAATATGAAGGCAGAAATTGTTCTCCACAATCGGAGTCAGCACTTTGTAAATTTTACATATTCTATGGATTGTGATTATAAATATTTCTGAGATGGACATGCTTTGCAAATGCATTCTTAATAAAAATGCAGGCCCCTTTCTCCCAGCACTCGCTCGAAGACTTTCTGCAGGTCTGCTGATAAGATTCACTGCTGTTCAGGTGCATAAGATGTGATGAAATTGGACGCTCCTGCTGGGCTTCGTAAATAAAATGAGATTGACCCCCAGCCATCATCTCATTTATCTGATTTACATTGTAAAATTAAGACCTACACTATTGATTAGAGCATAATTAGTTAATTACAAACAGGTAAATTCAAAGTTGCGTAGGGCTTGAGCCCAGCAGGTTGTACTGCTGAAAAATTTTCCAGGGCATGAGCAGATGGAGATCAGTTTATTCAAGAACACAGCAGACGTGTTCAGGTACAGAAATGTCGAGTCCTCTCGTACTGTGAAGAGGTGTTCAGCCTTACTGTGTAGTTTTAGATAATTCTTTTATTTTGTATTTCATTTTTTCACTTTTAATCTTGTAATCTGGTTGAGCAGATGTAGTTAACTGAAGAGATCCCATTATTTAAGTGATTATTAAATATGAATTTGGATTTTGATATAATTAATATAATTTCATGTGTAAAGGATATTTTTGTCTTCCTTACCACACATTACTGGCTGTGACAAAAGTCTAAAGTTGCATGAACGAAAGTATGTTGAAGACTTCCACATTAGTCTTATGTTTGTGAAATAGGATAAAGACATTTTCTAGTCACTTTGTTTAGAAAATGATTATATAAGTGGTTTACACCAAAATTGTTGTAAAATATGAGGAATAAAATATGTCTATTGATATTAACTTATCTGAATATTGGTAGATTGCAGAATTTTGTGCATGTTTGTATTCTGTTAAAAGTAATTTAATTCATGGGCCACAGGCCTGCATTTTCTCCTTTTGAAATGAGTACCTGAAATAATTGGCTACTGTTCAGTGAAAGAATCTATCACGACCAGTTAATAGATTTGTGTAATGTTCAAGCTACTAGTGAGATTTTAGTTAAGTAATGTTAAAATTCAAGGCCAATTCTTTTGACCTTTCATGTACAGAATTTTTACATGGAAATGATGGAAAAGTAAAAAAATGAAATCCATGAATTCTCCGGATATTTAGGGTTTTCTTTAAAGTGAACCAATATAATAGCATGTATGTTCAGAGTCAGTATTTTATTTGTCTCAATACAGACTTGGAAGGGATCTAAATAAATGTTTCATGGACAGAAAAAACTGCTTGATTATGAATCAACTTGATCATAAAAAATGTATATTCCGTTTCAAATCCCATGTTGGGGATAGATCTTCTTCCTGAAGTTTAGCTTAACATCTGGCCACAAATTATATGCATAGGAGGTGCACTTAATTGTTTCTGTTAGTTTAAAAAGTAGTTACTGTGCTTTCCTAGTGAAATTATCAGTTGGATGTTAGGGGAGTTAAATCCTCTGGAACACTGGCATTTAGCCTGTCTCTTAGGTGCAAAAGGAAATATATCTATTGTTTCTTTTTTACTTGTATGTATATTCTCAGCAATCAGATAAACATGACTGCTTGTTATGGATCATGGGACATACGAACATAAATCATTTTTGTCCTCTTCTTTGTCTAGGGTGCTATACTTAACCATAGGCTAAGTAAGTATTTAAAATACATACAGAACCACGTTTGTTTTTGCACTGCATTTTGTTAAACCAATGTGTAAAAGTTTACACAGCTACTTTATTATTTACATCATTATTAACTGATGCCTAGGAAATTGTATTTGTAAAAATCCAATTAAACAGTCAGTTTTCCTTTTATAAATGGGATTCATTTAATTTCATTTAAATTGTAATTTTAGCGTGCCCTATAGTGTCAATGTAGACAGTATTAGATGTTTAAAAATACTTCTTTAAGCATCCAGTTTGCATTTTATTAAAAATTTCACAGTGTTTCTTTACAGGTTAGTTTTATATTCGTTCAATATTTTAAGACCTTTCCTTCTTATTTAACATATGTGCTACTGGTATGTTATAATAGTCTGTTTTTATGACAGACATTTGTATTATTTAATAAAGTATATTGTGTTGTGTCACTGTGCTTTTGTGGGTCAATGACTTCTTTTGCAAAAGATTTTAAAAACATTTTATTCACTGTTTATTTTGATGAATATGTACTATCATTGTTTCCAAGTATATGGAAGAAGTAGAAGTAGAGACCAACAATAATAATTTGATCATTAACTATTTCAAATTCAGGGTTTTTTAGGTAGGTAGCAGAATGATTGAAGATCTTTATCAGTTGCTGATTTTTGAGTTTTTAAAAATGATAGAAATTTGTAACATATCCAGAATTTGTTCTGACAGAATTTGCTAAAGTTTACAAAATGGTGTAAATAAGTAATCCGCTATTTTTACTATTTACCTTGTTTTTCAATTTCTAGTATTCTTAATGGTATCTCCTATGTTTATCCATGCTATATTAATTTTTGCAAATTCTGCTCAAGTTCACTGTGTATTACCAGCATCACCGTGTATTACCAGGATCTTTTTGTTACCAGCACATAAATACGTCTTCAGTTCAATATCCTAATGTAGAAACAAGGAGGTATTTTTCCAGATGGAAATAATTTTAGTCATTTATTTAAAGAGCTTATATTAGTACATTTGTTTATTAATAGAGCTAATGATTTCAAGATGGAGATATTTCTTTTGTTTTTCTCTCCTGGATTTCGGCAGTTCTTAAGTGTATCAGCTACTCCTCTTTGCTATTTAGTCTTGGAATTGCAGTCTTTGATTTACTGGCGAGTGAGCTCTGAGTTGACAGAGCTCCCGTGTCACTCACAGCTCTGACCAGCAGGCCTCCTTTCCTCTGGAACCCATCACAAGTTCAGTGGCGTTCCACGTGCAAACTGAGCCATTCTCAAATGCACCACAACTGAAGGGATCAGTGAGGATTGGGTCATTGCTAAGTGGCATGGACTTCAACATCATCTTCTAACAAACCTAGCATATGAAACCTTTCTTTTCCCTTTTGCATTTATTCTCGAGCTGAAAGATAACTCGATTTTACAGTTAATTGAAATCATCTACAAACTGGGAACATATCAATGTAACAAACTTGGTCATAGTCTAATAGCTGGAAATTCACAGATATCCCAACAAGAATCAGCTATGTAGAAGAAGGTAAAAAATAATGAAAATTCACCTTTATATTATTAGGGTGTTTGACTTGAATTATGTACTATAAATCTTAATTTGAAAATTATTGTTATACAGTTATAAAGTAAATATGCAGTAAATGTGTTGTAATTTGATATGAACTAGGGAGACATTAGCACCATAACTCTTCACCTATCAAAAGCCCAGATTATTGGTATTGTGAGATGTAAGAAGCATTGCCTGAATCCCTGAGGTTAAACAGAAAAGACTATATTTACTGAAAATTGAGTTCATGTACTTAGTAGAAATTCTCATTTTCATGCCATTGTAATGTCAGTTCGCCACAGCCTTAGTAAGGTCAGCGATCTGATTCCTGAATCCATCACAAATTGTCGTTGGGGAAACGCTGCTTAGACGAATCCCCTGGCAGTGTCAGAGAGCAGTGGCTGACCCCGTTCAGGCACATGAGGACTCTGAAAAGCGGTAAAAGTTGAGTGTAAAAGTTCAAACCCAGCAGCAAATCGACGGCACTCACTGCAGGCACAACAGGCAGGCACACTGGCAGCCACATGAGCATGAGTCTGGTGCTCGTACTCATGACCCGGAGCCGACAAGGACAGTGTGATCATGTTTTATGTGTTTTCTTGATACAGTAAAGAATGTGACGTTCACATTTCCCTTTCAAAGATGACTGAAACACTAGTTTTCATGCTTGAAGGAATATGCCCTCAACTATCTAAAAATTTCAACATTCTCATAAACTCAAATGTTTATACTCTGAAGGTTCCTATAACCCTCCATACATTTAATGTAATTAAAATTTTAACTGTGGAAAGGTATATAAATTAAGAAAACATAAAATTGTGTGGGCTTGCCATTTAGTCTGTGTTACATTTTATGTTATCTATATATCATCTATTATTTCTTTTTGCTTTTTTTATTTTTTCTGATTTATGTTTATTGTATTTTTTCTATTGTCATTTAGTCCCCTTACCTCCCTTCCCCTCCCCCCACCCTCGCAATCACCACACTGTTGTCCATGTTCATGGGTCCTTTTTCCTTTTTGCTCAGTCCCTCTACTCCCTAACCTCCCCACCCCACTAGCTGTCATCTGTTCTCTGTCTATGAGTCTGTCTTTGTTTTTCTTGTTAGTTCTGTTCATTAGATATCACATATGAGTGAAATCATAATGGTATTTGTCTTTTTCTGACTGGCTTATTTCACTTAGCATAATGTTCTCCAGGTCCATCCATACTGTTGCAAAGGATAAAATTTTCTTCTTTTTTATGGCCAAGCAGAATTCCAGGGTGTAAATGTCCCAAAGTTTTATCTACTCATCTATTGATGGACACTTGGGCTTATTCCATATCTTGGCGATTGTAAATAATTCTGTAATGAACATAGGGGCGCTCATGTTCTTTTGATTTAGTGTTTTGGGTTCCTTTGGATAGACTGTTGGTTCTGTTACACATGTCCCCTCTTCTCCCCCTTTGCCCACCTCCTCCCAGCCCCC
>PVKM010008860.1:0-20836 GCA_004027735.1 Carollia perspicillata | reverse complement strand
TCTGTAATGAACATAGGGGCGCTCATGTTCTTTTGATTTAGTGTTTTGGGTTCCTTTGGATAGATTGTTGGTTCTATTACACATGTCCCCTCTTCTCCCCCTTTGCCCACCTCCTCCCAGCCCCCACCCACCTCCTCCCAGCCTTCGTGCCCCCTTCCCTCTGGCCATCACCACACTGTGTCTGTGTCTGTGGATTATGCATGTATGATCTTTGGCTAGTCTATTATTTCTTAATGTTAGAATACAGATATTTAAGTATTTTAACTGCTTTTAAATATAATTTTGGATAGTTCATTTATAACACTGATATAGTAAATAAAGTGCTGTTATTCTTATTTGATTTTATTTTTTCCATGGCTAGAATTATCATAGTAAACATTTTTTTCCAATTCTGTATCTTGAGTCTGAAAGAAGATTTTTGGAAAAGTTCATAAGGTTATTTGGTTCATAAGGAGAAAGATGTAGAGGAAGAAATGATAAACTTATGACATGCACTTGTGTTTTAAGCTCCTTTATACTTGAATAACTTAGCTAAGTTGCTACTTTTCTGAAAAAACTCTTGATTCCTAAAACGGGTCTTTGGGAGATTGGGTTTTATAGCATTACATGAAATTTTTAGTGTGCGTGTATATTTATAGTCCCCTTTATTGTAATAGCTTTTTTAAAATCAGTTGTTTTTATATACTCTGGTTTCTTTTCAGATCATATAAATCTTTCACCTTTTAAAAATCAGTTGTTTTTGTGTGTTTCTAATAGCTGCTCTCCCTTTTTTCTTATAAAGGTTATTAAATAGGAATTAGTATATATTCAAATAATGTGGGTCCTATAATTTTCCCCCTTGGTTGCTTAGCTGTGGATTTCTCAATTTTTAAAGTTTTAAATCAATAACAGAAACAATATTTGAGGAGAATTTGACAAATTGATTTGGAGGAAGTATTTTGTAATTTAAAAAAAGCACAAAGAAAAGGAGGAATAAAATTCTTTCTATAAGATGTATACATCTTTGTTATTTGTTGTTAAATTTTGGTCTTGTTATTCCAACTGATAAATTCTTTTTATAAGACACTGAAATAATACAGATCTTTCTTCATTGTCAGCAGGATGAGATTGTCTGAAACGAAGAATAGGTATGATAGTTTTCTTAGATTTTGTATATCATAGGTGGCAAAGATACTATCAAAACATTTATTAATAAGATTTTCAATGTACTAGGAGGTCCTTTGAAAAACCAAATACACTGAGAAAAAGTGACAGGTAAATTTTGAGAAAATTTATATTTGAGAAATAATATCTAGTTCTTAGAATGGTTGTTATTTGCAATAGATTGTAGTAGCATGCTATAAACATACAAAGTTTATTTATAATCTATATTAACTTGGAGAAAGTGATAAGATATAAATTGTGTAGAATTGATTATTTACTTGTATATGTAGCCTGTAGAATTCTTTAGAACTCTAAAAATTTTAGATCACAATGTATTGAATTAAATTTATAATCTTGAATTACGTGTATCATTGTTTTTTAAATTTTATTCTCATTGTTTATGCTGTACAGTTGTCATCGCTTTTTCTCCCTTTCTCCACCTCCATCCAGCCCCAGTCTCTGCCCTCCCCTAGCCAATCCTCATATTGTTGTCCATGTTCACATGTTGTGCATGAATATTCTTTGGTTAATCCCTTCATCGTGTTTCATCCTATTCTTCTCCCCTCCTCGCTCCCTCCTTCAGGCAGCTAGCTGTCGGTCTGTTTTATGTACCTACGCTTCTGCTCCTGTTTTGTTTGTTAGTTTATTGCGTTCATTAGATTCCACATGTAAGTGAGATCATACGGTATTTTTCTTTCATTGAATGGCTTATTTCACTTAGCATGACTTTCTCCAGGTCCATCCATGCTGTTGGAAAATGTAAGAGTTGCTTTTTTTTTTTTTAATGTTGCATAGTATTCCATTGTGTAATTGTACCATGGCTTTTTTATCCATTCATCTACTGATGGGCACTTAGGCTGTTTCCAAATCTTGGCTATTGTTTTTTTAAGCTATCTAATGGGCAAAAGATTAATTCTGGAAGTTCAAAGCTGATATTGTTGTGTTAGTTTTAAACACATATAGCTATGTACATACATTTATTCATATACTCTTAACATTTTTATTTTCAAAGTGTTCTGAATGGTATTTTTTGTTAAACTTATTGTTATATTTTATTTTTCCTACCATTAGTATTTCAGGTTTAGATTGTTATTTGTCATAAACATTAATTTAATAATCTCATGAGGTAATGGTAGAATTAACAGTGTTAAAAGTTGAAATGTGCAATAGTTTGCTATTTGTCTTTGAAAGAGGGTCTTAAAAATATTATTTAGGTATGTCATAAATCTGTTTACTTTGCAGGTGTGATGAATGCAGACTGTGCTACCATTTTGGCTGTCTGGATCCGCCTCTGAAAAAGTCTCCTAAACAAACGGGCTACGGATGGATATGCCAGGAGTGTGATTCTTCATCTTCTAAGGTAAGAGGGGGAAAGCCTGTAAGAAAACGTGTTGTTTTGATACCGACCATCAACTTCCTAACTTTAAAGGGATTGGTATATGAAAGAACAACATTTTAATCGAATGTACTTTAAAAATATATTGCCATGGGTATTGTATTGCCCTTAAGTTATGGAATAAACAGTTATACTAAATTATAGAAATTTCCGCTATGAAATACTTTTTTAGCTGTTCTGGGTATTCTCTATATTATGGTAGCTTATCAAACAGTACTGTGGTGGCCAAAATAAAGTCAACCTCTGCTAATTTGCCACACCTAGGAAACAGAGACTAGGAAATAGCTGGGAAATTCTGACTTGAGTCACAGAAATTTGTTTTGACCAAAAAAGATATATATATATATATAAATTAATAGATATGAATGTTAACTAAAAGAATAACCAATAAAGTCCAATGTTTTTTGTAGAGGACTCATCTTAAATAAATAAGTATATTTTGAATGTTTATAAGGTCTGTTTTTTGAGAAAACTAGTTTTTATATTCTAAAATTTATTTCTGATATTTATTTTAGCTAAGTAGAAAGGATGAAATTTCTAATAAGGTTGTTTAATAGTTAATCTCCAAATATAAACTATGGAAGTTATGTCTTTTGAATATCGTTATTATAACCTTAAGTGGTGGAAATCTACAGGTTGAGATTATTGTTAGTGAGTAGCTAGACTCCTAATGCTTTGATTCATTTGACAGAAATATTGAATATATTTGAACTAAGACATTCTGGTCAGCTGTGGGTAAATCGAATTGTCCTTCCTTAAATAGACAATGGAAATTAACTGTATTGCAATATGGACATTAAGCCATCCTTTTCAAAATGCCACTTATATGCCTTTTTCTGTCCTAGAGTAAATTATAATTGATACTGAATTCTTATATGATCATGGTATCAAAAATATTCTTTTTATCATTAGTTAAAATTATTTGCTCCTGCTTACCCAAAGGCCATCTGTAAGCCTTTTGTTTTTAACTTAAAAAATCCAGAAGAGCATTTGGATGTAGAAAAAGGAAAATTTAAAGGTTTTTAAAATAACACATTTATTAAAATACTTGTATAGTGATTATTAAAATAGAACATGGTATTCATTTTATTTCATAATAAATAAATCATTTGCCCAAAGTTTTAAACTATACAATATCAAGAATTATTTTCCATTTATTTTATTAAGGTTCGTATTTAAGAGGGAGCATATTTAATATCAAAAGGTTTTACTGCACAATTTAAAAATGCTACCCAGAAATTGTATTTTAATAAAAAAATTAGTTGCATACTATAGATTTTAAATAGTTATATTATGGAAATCTTTGTAATAAAGAACAATTTTAGACACAATTTTTTATTCATGGTTTTCTCCTACCCTCAACAAACAAATTAGGAAAGCAATTTTTGAAAAAATATTTATCTCCTCTTATAAATTTTTTTTGCATACATTCTTTTGAAAAGGTTCTACACTACTATAAACATATAGCATTATATTAAATGGGAAGAGTGGTTTTAAGTTTTGTAGTAACTTTGTTAATGGATATTGAAAATGCAAGGAAACATATTTCAAGTAGTTTGGGAGTATATCATAAGAAGGGTAAGATGTTTTTTGTTTTTGTCTTTTCCTCTCTACCAGGGAATAAATAAGCCTTTGGACTTTGAATGGAAATCCATTAGAATGGCACATTGTTAGAAAACTTGCATTGTATTTTCTCTATTTGACCAGTGACTGAATAGCTATAATCGACCAACATTTTGAAATTTCATCCAAAGGTGTTATCTGATTTTTGGAATGTCATAGTTTACTGTAAGAACACACAACAGCACTGAAATGGATTTGTACGTTTATCATACCAACATGACTATTATAGACTTATATTTTTTCCAATGAAAAATTAAGTTCAATATAACAGTTAAACTGAAAGTTAAGGAAACAATTCATTTTCTTGAATATCTGTGTTATATCAACTCTGTTTTTCCTGCTTTTGAAGACTTCCATTCCTGACCAGCAGGTAGTGTATTTCTGTTTACATTTTCTCTTGAAGATGCTTGCTAGGATCGGGCCCTGGCAAGAGAGCATTGGCAGGTAACGTCATGCTTTGTAAGTCAGTGCACTGCTGCAGAAGCCATTCCGTTGGACAAGCAGTAGATTATTAACATCTGAGTCTAGAAAATTAGTGTCATCTTGGGGCCTCAGAGAAACCCAGCATGCAAGTTAATATAATTCGTCCTTTATTTTTCTGTCTCTGCTTCGGCGGAATGTTATTTGTTAGGTAATACTGGGTATACTTGCCATGTTCATGTACTTTAATGACATGAAAAGTGGAGGCAGAAGTAGTTACTGCCAAAGAAAGAAGTGAATTAGTTGCCAATAACTTTAGGTGTAGGGAAGCGAGTGTAAAATTGTCGTAGCCATAAAATACATATCTAATTTCCTTTCTCTGTGGGAGTTAGGGTTATTAAGTTTAAGAAGTGTTAACTTTTAGTATAAAATATTACTCCAAAATAGGAAATAATTTATTTAGCTTAAAATTTAAATAATACAAGGTGAGGGTATATAGTTTAGTATGTGTTTGAAAATGCATTGTACTTGAAACATTATTTACCTGTTAACACTGTCTCTAAACTTTACACACTGAGGGAAACTCTAAAATATTGCCCTGTATTCTCTCAGCAGCATAATAGATTTATACATGACTTTGTCTGTCAAGTAATAGGCTTTTTGCTTGTGGGCTTTATGTCACTATGTCACTGATTATGCTTATTACTTTTACAGAAATTCCACAAAAGTGTACAAAAGACCCATCATATCTAAATACATAATTTTAAGTTTTAGCACACGAAAGATGAAATACATCTAAGTGTAGTTCTAATAAAATACATTTAATAACAATACACCTAAAAGTAGGATGGCTTTTTTAAAGTGTGATATAATTGACTATAACATTATATTACTTTCATGTGTCTGACATAATGAGTCAATGTTTGTATATAGAATGAATTTTTATTTTACCCAAACCCATGAATATGGCATGATAAGACTTTCTCTGCCTTTTCAACACTTCATAAGCCTAGGCAGTCACTTTAGTTTTCATGAAAAATGACCAGCTATATGGATGCATATATACCATTACATGTGTATACATGGAGACATAAATCTGCACACATACCAACACATGGGAACCCATATGCACAAAACATACCTTCTCCCGTAGGCTGTGCTCTGAAGACATTTGATTCAGGCAGCAGCTATCCAGACAGTGACCTACGTTTATTTTCAGTGGAGCTAGTTCATTGCTTCCTGTCAATATGAATGTCTTTCTTGCTCTTCACCATGTTGTGAAAATACTATTGGCAGTGAATGTTATATGCCTGGAAAAACAGTGTACTTTATTCTTCCTCCTCCACCTCACCTATCTCTTATTTGTTCCATCTGCATTTCCATCAGTTCACCCAAGCCAAATACCTGAAATCATCCTCAAGCCTTCCCCATCCTTGTTCCATACAGAACATCACTTCCTGAGTCCTGTAAGGGTTTTCTCCCTTAAATGTTTCTCCAGTCTGCTCTTAGCTCCTTTTCTCTACTCCTACCAACTTAATTCAGTGCCTCACTTTTTTCTCATTCTGTCAGTTCCTTCTATTTTATTACAAGCTATCTAGATAGGTGTACTAGACTCATCTCATCTTTTATCCATTCCCTTCACTAGAGGCCTCCAAATGTGAGGAGTTTGCATCACAGGAAATAGACAAGATGACTGATTAAATCAACATAGTCTTGTGTTATATCCCATTTTAATTCTGTGTCTGAGTCTGTTTTACAATGTGAATATGTTCATGCTATAGGACAAGTATATAACTTTACATATACACACTTATGAAAAGGTTCATACTTAAGTATTTTTAGTATTGGGGTATATCAACAAATGTATTTGAAGACCATACTCCTGTACTTCTACCTGAGTAATCTTTCAGAGAGTGTATTTGTAACTTCTGCTTTATAACTGTTAGTGTTTTTTCATCCTCCCACATTTCCAAAATATAACCCCCCCCCAAATCAGGAAGTTAGTGTTAATACATTGTTACCATCGAAATTTCAGACCCTTTCAACTTTTGCCATTTGTCCAGTAACATCCTTTATGGCAAAAGGAGCCAGTACAGGATCATTTGGTTTTCATGTTTCTGTAGTCTCCAGGTTTTTTTTTTTTTTGAAGATTTTATTTACTTTATTTTTAGAGAGAGGGGAAGGGAGGTAGAAACAGAGGGAGAGAAACATCAACATGTGGTTGCCTCTTGCACGGCCTCTACTGGGGACCTGGACCACAACCCAGGTATGTGCCCCAACTGGGAATCAAACCAACAACCCTTTGGTTCGCAGGCCGGCACTCAATCCACTGAGAGCAACACTGCCAGGGCTGTAGTCTCTAGTTTTTCTCATTTTTTGACTTTTATTATCTTGCCACTTTTGAAGATTACAGGATAGTTATTTTGTAAAATGTCTTTCACTTTGTGTTTTTCTGGTCTTTTCTTGTTTTTAGGTTCATTTTATACTTTCTATCAGGTGACACATGATCTTTATTTGAACCATAGATAGTGATGTTAACTTTAATTGCTCAAATTAGGAATTATATGAAAGTCTTCCACATTCTCTTCCTCTTTCTAATTAATAGGTAATTTGCAAGGGGAAGAAAGTTAGAACTATGTAAATATCCTATTCCTCATCAAATTTTCATTTTCTGTTTTTCCCCAATGGGTTATACTGGTTATTATCACTATTTATTTTGATTTTCAAATTGTCCCAAATGTGGTTAACGGAAGCCACTTTGGGCTGGCTTCTGCCACTACAAATTGGCATCTGTGTTCTTTTGACATGATCAGCAATCTTTGAATTATTTTCTTACTAAAAATGTTCTTGACTCAACATATACTTTCCATTATCCTACTCCTGGAACCAGCTGTTTATCCAAGGAGCTCTGGTTCCTTTTAGTAGAGAATGGTATTTAGAAACCATGATATTGGTACTAGATGTGCTCATTGTTACTGTGATGTTGCTCCTACTAGATCTTCTCAGTAGGCGATGCCAAGGACTAGATGTATGTATAGGCACAGCTTGTTTTATTGCACTTAATTTTATTGCACTTTAGAGATATTTTTACAAATGGAAGGTTTGTGGTAGCTCTACATTGAGCAAGTCTATTGACACCATCTTTCAATAGCATTTGCTCACTTTGTATCTCTGTATCACATTTTTGTAAGGTATGTGTGTATGTACATTGTATTTTTACACATAATGATATTGCACACTTAATAAAAAACAGTATATTGTGAACATAACTTTTATGTGGACTTGGAAACCAAAACATTTGTATGACTTGCTTTATTGAGATACTGTCTTTATTATGGTTATCTCGAATCAAACCTAAAATATCTCCAAGGTATGCCTGCATATAATTTTATACATATACACTTTATATCTACATTTCTGTGTGTTTATTGGTATTATAAACCATTCTAGTTTTTCTCCTGTCCATATTTGTAATTCCCTGACAGAAAACTGGCTCCCATTATCCTGAATATATATTCTTACATGATTAATCCCCTGATATAAAACTCATCTCTCTCACCCTTTATGCCCACACCACATGGATACTTACTTTGCTTACCATATCCTGGTGGCTTTAGACTGCACTGTTCAGGCAGGAAAGACAGAGGGAGTGAGGATGGATGTTTATGTTTTTTACAAGCTCTTCAAATCCTTTTAATAAACTGTCAGGAATAAGAACCACTGTTTTATGTATTTTATGAGTTCTTCAGTTATTAAAGTTTTCAAGCTAAAAGTGAACTTTTTAAGAATTTTAAAACAAATACAATACATATAACCCAAGCCAAACTTTAACTGACACTTAAAAATTATGATGTATGTACTTACATATAAAATACAAAGTAGACTTAATATTGTATTTTTAAAATACAGGGCACAGTTCACTGTTCGGTCTCTTTCTAGGGTGCACTTGACACAGATCACAACAACTTCCATCTGCTGAGACACCCAACACGAAGATGACTTATGTGGACTTGGTTAATGAACACGTATAAGTATTTATCTTAAAGGTGCTTCATCCAAGTAATCTACATTCACAAGTGCCACTGAGAATTTAAATACACATCATATATTTTACAGTGACTGTGCCAATTGTGATTTCAGCTTTTCATCCGTGCTTGAGCTGTTATATGAAAAGCACAGAGTAAACATGACAGGTCATTTTCTGACTAGCACTAGATGAGCTGTCGTAGCTCGGAGACCTCCACGTGGTTTGCTTGTACTTGATCTTTCTAGTATACTACTCTTTTTAAGTCACAAACATGCATAGACATTTCATCTAAATCCCTGTGAAAGATTTTTCTGGAACTACAAATGCCAACTGAAAAAAGTGGTATTTTTTGATAATCATTGTATTAGAAATCCTTGAGTAGGGGGAAGTAAGATATTTTTAAATATTTTCCAAATTTTCTGTATTGAGCAACCAGAATTCTATAACCAATATACTTGTGTTGAAGCAATCTTTTCAAGTAAGATAGTCATTGAAAATTTTGCCTTTTTAATAATAGATCAGAACAGTCTCTCCAAGGAGTGTCTTGCCACAATACATTAAGCAAGAACATTTAATTGAACCTGGAAATACTAGAAATTGGATGTCTGAATTTTATGTATCATGAAGATTTATGAAAAATATAAAAGTAAAATTAGTTATCCTTTAAGGTTCTTTTAAATTTGAAGCACATAACTGACTCATAAAAAAGGACTTTTTAATATTTTAATTATTCATGGGGCTTCTTGGATTTTATCTGACAATAGTTTAAATTTTAAATCTTTGAATTTAACACGGTTGACAGAGAAGTCGTTTTCAGGTAAAATTTATACCACTTAACTGTCTTAATTCAGTACTCTTCTAGCATTTGTGTGACAAGCAGGAGAGCTTACTACAGTGCACTTTAGTTAGCTTTAATGAGTGTCGATTTGCCTTTTTACTGGTACAGGTATGTAAAAATCTGGAGAAAACTTGTGTACAGTGCCCTACATTAGAATCCCATAGAATGAACCTGCCTGAGAATTAAAACTATGGGATGCTTATCCTTGATGATGGCTACAGTTAAATATGTAACCTTCAGATTTCCTCTTACATAGTGTATGTGATGAAGCCCACAAACTTCCAGTTGATCTTCTACCTCATCCCAGTCCAAGTTCAACATGTAGCCAGTCACTCTAGCGTCTCCTCTGGCAGGCAAAATTGTGTATGTGTTTTACACCCGTAGTTTCTAATGGAGTGCCATACTTGCAGACAGGCAACGATGATTTGTGAATTCAATAAAAAGTAATAGCCATAAACAATTCCACTGTGCTTTTTTTAGAGTATGTTATTTGTTTAAACTGAACTTTTATGTAGTGAACTTACTATTTATTGTCACGATTGCCCGTCCAGAGAGGCTGCTTACCTGATTGTCCTAGACATGTTTCTGAAACCTATCCCTAGGTAATATTTTTATCAAGTAACACTTTTCAGCAAAACCATGACTGTTTATGGTTATTCTTTATAATAGAATTAGAATCTATGCTGATCTGTTTAGTTCTGTAACCTAAGGTAGTTTTCATGGGGACTGTGTAATATGCATTAAGCATATTGATTCACTTCAATAAGTTACAGTCAGGTATTCCTTAAGAACCTTTTTAAAAAATTGGTTTCTTTCCTCTAGGTAAAATTTATCAGTGTTCATGACATATATTTTATATATTTCAGCATCATATTCACAGAGAAAGAAAATGATTGGAATCTCTAAAATTAGACAGATGTGTTCTATATTAATAATATGTAAAATTGAGAAACAGAATTGCTTTTTAAGTTATACTTACTACAAACTGGAAAAACCCAGGCATTTCCTAATTCAGACGGCATGTGGGCCTCTGCGTTTACATAGCATGCTGTGAAATGCCGAATGCGATGAGAAAGGAAATCGGAACGGAGATAATTAATCAAAGTGCAGCAGGGTGCCACACATAGGGTTGTCTTTCAAAACTCACCAACTTCGTATTTTCCTTCAGTTTTTAAACTTTTTATGGTTTTATTTTTTATCATTTTGGAGGGGAAAAAAGTCCACTGCTAAGACTATGGTAGTTAAGCTGAAAGATATTTCATTACCACTTATAAAAAGTTAATAAGAATATTTTCCCTTATTAACTTGGTATTTGAAAATATTAAAATTGGGCTTTATAATATAGCAATGTATAAATTCAGAAGGAATGTAGAATGTATGAAGTACACGAACTTGTTATTCCAGTATTTGTCTATAGTGTGTGTGTCAGAGACATGATTCATTGCAAAAAGATGGTCCTGGTCGAACTAAGCTGGTCCACTGTCAGAGCTGTGAGAGTCACACCCGATTATTTGTGATTTCATGTATTCTAGATGTAGATACAGTTAGTTTATTCCTTCTAATGTATTAAACATTTAGTTTATTTCATCATTTGGTAGAATTACTTACTGTTAAAAATTGTCTTTTTAACCTACATATTATGGTTTAAGCAGTACCTTTTTGCCTACAATTAAGATAGACTTCTTGAAGTCTGAGCTAGAAAATTCAAAGAATAAACTCTGATAGTTAATGGAACTGAGTTTTGAAATTAAATATATTTAAACATTCTAATCTTGATGTTGTAATGGAACCCTTACCAAGATTCATTAGAGTTTAGAGATTAGGGTTAGGGGACATGGGGGGAGTGGGTTATGTCATATTACTTACGGTGCGACATTTATTTTTTGACATTTCTGAAATTCAGATGTGCATCTATAAGCAGTTTATATCTTTAAGTGATATTATCTTTTCCCATAAAAATGTGTCATTAAATTTATGGAGTTTCTTATAATTTGAGGCATTGTTGAGTAAGAAAATAGAATAATTTAAAGTACTCACGAAGTCAAAGTATGCAATATGATATAGAGAAAATAACTTTATGAGCTTTTAAGAGATATAAATTAGGTCCATACATTAACTGTTTGCAGTGCTGGTGGTCAGCAAGTTGCTTCACTTTAGTGAGCTTCAGGGTCCTCGTTTGTGAAAAGTTTAACGCCAATAGCTGGGAATAATGGAGATACTCGGTAAATGGCATCTCTCTCTAATCATAGAGAGAAAGGTTCAAACTTAGTGATAATGTGCTGATTTTTAAATGCAAGAAATGTTTTTAAAACAAGTAACCCGAAGAGCAATTTTCTGCGCTTTATTTTTTGTCTTCACACATGCCAGGTAAAAATCTTATCTCTCGTGCTTCACGCTACAGTAAGGTCATGTCTAATTTCTTTATTCACACAAAAAAGGCTATTTATTTTAGTTTCCTGCTAGAGTTAAGAGGCAAGGAAGAGTATTTTTATAATTAACCTGTTTTTAAACTAAGGCACCTATGGCTCTCTAGACTTTTAACATTATGTAGTATTACATAAGGTATTTTTGCTAAATTTAGTGTATATCATTAGCAAATAATTGGCATTTTTATATTGATGGCAGTGACTTTCATAATAAGTATATAATCATGGTCCTCTGTGAATCACACAGATCATATATTAATGTTTTTATTTTAGCTCATAAGTAGAAGGCATTATATTTAGAAAGTAAAGGTTTACTTTCATATTTAAACCAGTGGCTCCACCAAGCACTGAATAATAGGAAGGTATAACTGATATGTGCATAAAATGGAAACCTGCCTTTGATTGAAGACATGTTGTGTTAATAGGTTAGGAAATATTCAAGAAATTTTCTCCACATTGTGTAGGGGTATTATTTTTTTGTCAAGGTCATTAAAACTATAAACTTGAAACTAAAATAAGGATAAAAAGTAAAAACAAAATAATTGAAAAGTAACCGACACTAAAAACAGATATAAGATAATTTGTGTGCCTACTTTGTCAAGGTGTGTGCAGTTTTCGATAATAAAAGATTCATCAAGCCTAACAAATGTCTTTTAGAGAGCAGGTGTGTATCAGAAACTCATCCTTTTATTGTGTAAATGTTGTAATACTTTTAAGGATGGAAATGTGAGAAACTCTGGGCTAGCATGTTCACATTCACTAAAACAAAGGTATTAACTTTTAGGGCACACTACGTAAACACGTTTAGAATTTCATAATGTTATTATGTGCCTTCAATATGTGTTGCAGCATTTAAGCCTCATTCTTCAGTAAGGAAATTATACTCATTCTCAGATGCCACTGATGCTTTTCTTTTAGAAAGATAAAATCTCAAGTCCTTTATATGTATGGGTGAAAGGGCAATAATTTATACATGTAAATTCTCCAGACCCCTATTTTTACACCCATTCTCTCTCCCTTTCTGTCACCTGCTCCTGATTCCCAGTGGAGGAGATCACAGTCAGCCCTCTGAATCACAGATTTCACAACCAAGGGTTCAGCCAACCCAGCATTACAGTTGGTTCAGTCTAGGGATGCAGCACTTGCAGATTTGGAGGGTCAACTAAGGACTTGACAATCCGAGGATTTTGGTATCCCCCGGAGTTCTGAAACCCATCTACCACCGATAGTAAGGGATAACTGTACTTCCTTAATCATGGCATATAAATTTGTTTGCCTTCATGTTGCTTTAAAAAATGAGTATCTCTGGGAATATCCTGTTTACTGTTTTTAATATATTTTCCACTGGTAAAATGCTTAAGAAGGCAAGTTACAAGACTGGGTCACTGCCTCATGGCCCCAGCATAGCCCAGTCCTGTTCGATATTAAATTCTTAGTTTCAGTTCTCATTGTAACAGGGCCCTGGGAACCAACTTAACTCACTTTAATAGGTAAAATGAACATCACTTTATTCCTTTCTGTGCATTATTTATCAAAGAATTAATCTTCTGATTTACACCATAATTTATAATTATCATTTGTCAACTCACACAGCACAAATGCCTATGATTTCTCCTCAAAATGTAGCCCACAAACTGAACCACCTGCACCAGGATCTTCTAAAGTACTAGTAAACATGCAGTTTGGAAGGCCCCATGCAACCCGGTAAACCAGAACCTAGTTATCTCTGGAATGGTGCTCAGGAATCAGCATTTTCATAAACACCATGGATGATGATTATGGTTATTAAAATTTAAGAATTACTGCTTAGACCCTAATCTTTTTTACATTCCTTACATATATGATACTTTTGTCTCTAATTTCAGTATTCAGATTTTGCTGTTCTGTAATAGGACTGTCTTTCAACCCCAGGGGCAGGTTCAAGAAGATTGGATGACACTTGATTTAGGTTCAGTCCGACAGCATCCCATTACTAACATTCCATATGCCCGTTCTTCTTTCTGAGTTCTGGAATTGCCCAGCAACATCTCAGGGGTATTCTGTGAGCTGCATTCAGTTTGTCCCCATCAAGAATCTTCCTTAATGACTCTGCCTCATTTTTTGTTGCTTCTTTGTGGTAGTTGACACTGTTGGTAACTTCCTGCTTTTTACAAACTCCTTTCTTTCCTTTAGTGAACCTGTTCTCTCCTGGTTTTCCCCCTTCTTAGCAGACCATGTCTCAGTCTTTTTGATAGGCTTCTTTGGCTTGTTTTCACAGTCTGCTTTTCTCCCTCTGCAGGTCTCAATATCCATACCCAGAGCTCATTACCATGCAGTTTTGCTACAGGAAAACTTGGGATTTAGATTTAATGATCCATCTACTTTCTCTGAATTAACATTCATCAAGAGAGAGGCTTTCCGCCTTTTCAAATATTATCCCTTGGTCTAATTAAGACATAATGTAGTGATAAGTTTACCAGTAAGTTCTAGTTGGCCATTATCTAATGGTCTCCTTTTACTATAAAGTTTAGTACTTACTTAAGTAGGAGAATACATATCAACTGATCTCCAAGTGAAATATTATTCTGGAGATATGATTAAATGTGCTACAATGAAGGTGTCAGTCTCTAAGTTTTATTTAAGTTTAAAGCTAGAAAGTAATAATTCAAAATAGTAATTTTTTAATATAACAGAACTAATAATATTTGTGCAAAACCTTGCTTTAAAAAATGACGTGCCTCTCACTCTTTTACTCCTTACTTCTTTTCTCTGACTCTACCTCTCTAGAGAAACTTGGAGTCAGAAAAATAAGTCACATTTGTTGTATGTGTGTTTAAGTTTTTTATAAATTTAATACATGGTCATTGTAGAATATTTAGAAAGTTCAAAAAATTTAAATATTTAAAATTACTGGCAATTATAGCATCTAAAGGGATTACATTTCTGCTTATGTTTGGTAGTATATTGTACTACAACCTACTCTTTAAGAATTGCAATCATATTAAGCAAAGTAAACCATCAACAAAATGAAGAAAGCAGCCTACTGAATGGGAGAAGATAGTCACCAGTGCTGTATGTTATAGGGTTAATATCCAAAATTTTATGAAGAACTTACAAAACTTAACACCAAAAAGATATCTGATTAAAAAATGGGCAGAGGACCTGAATAGACACTTCTCTAAAGAGGATATACAGAGGGCCAATAGACATATGAAAAGATGCTCAACATCACTAAACATAAGGAAGTGCAAATTAAGACCACAATGAGATCACCTCACACCTTTCGAAGTGGCTATCATCAATAAATCAACAAATAACAAATGCTGGTGAAGATGTGGGGAAAAGGGAACGCTAATGCAGTGTTGGTTGTAACACAGATTAGTGTAGCGACTAGGGAAAATACTGTGGAGTGCCCTCAAAAAATTAAAATAGAACTACCTTATGACCCACCAGTTCTACTTATAGGTATTCAAAGAAGTCCAAAACACTAATTTAAAAAGACATATGCACTCCTATGTTCATTGCAGTGTTATTTACAACAGCCAAGATATGGAAGGAACTTAAGTGTCCATGGATAGACAAATAGATAAGGAAGAGGTAGTACATATATACAATGAAATAGTATTCAGCCATAAAGGAAGAATGAAATCTTGCCTTTGCAACATGGATGACCTAGAGGGAATTATGCTGAGTGAAATAAGTCAGGCAAAGAAAGATATAAGTACCATGTGATTATACTTATATGTAGATTGCAAAAAAAAAAAAAACCAAATGAACAAACAAAACAGAAACAAACTCACAGATACAGAGAATAAACTGATGGTTACCAGGGGGATTGGGGTCATGGGTCTGGGTGAAATAGGTGAACAGATTAAGAAGTACTAATTGCCAGTTATAAAAACAGTCATGGACGTTTGGTGTCACGTTGGTACTAGACTTATTGCAGTGGTCATTTTGTAAATTATATAATGATGAATCACTATGTTGTACATCTAAAGCTATAATATTGTATGTCGACTAATTTAAAAATTTTTAATTAAAAATTGCAATCATATACATTCTGTTTTAATGGCCTTTTCAACATAATTGTATACAGAATAATTTTTCATGTTAAATACTCTTTTCTAACCAGATTTTTAAAGTACTGTGCAATATTTCTCTGCATACATATACTCTCATTGTAATTGCTGGGTCAGAAAAATGAACAATTTTAAAATAAGAAAGTGCCATAGTAGTAATTACAGCGATTAACATTTATTGAGCACCTCTATGTGCCTAGCATTATCTAAGCACTTAAAATGTATAATCCCATTTAATTCTCACCACAGTCTGTAAGGTAGTTACTGCTCTTTATCTCCTTTCTGCAGCTTAAAAAAATGAAGTTTAAAGAATTTAAGGATTACACAGCTAATAAGTGGTATAAGAGAGATTCAAATCCACATCTGCCTATATTTTAGAAACTTGCTTTTGTACATTTATTGAAATAAGTATTTTCTATTTCTTTGTTGCAAGAGATTCTCAGTTAGATTTTGTCCTGAAGCCATTATAGATTTGCATAATGTAGAAACTCAGATAACTTTTCTTTCATAAATAAACGCTACTGCTAATAGGAAAAGGAAAAATACCTTCGCTGTTAAGTAGGATCTGTTTTGGTCTTTCTAACAAGTACGGGCATAGAACCTGGAGGTTATTCTTAAAACAAACAAATTGATTAAAGATGGTCATGCTGTAAGGTGTGGAAGATAGAGTGTAACTCCTCAAGGCTTTTTCTTCATAAAATTCAATGAAATAAGTATCTGTGTTAAGAAAGCTGCCACTTGACAATATGGATGATTTATATAGAGCCAGCAGAATCTAATCTGTCATACTTGGAGGGAGGGTAAGGGAAAGAGATCTAAAAGTGAATTTTTTATTAGGCACTAAGCCCTGTAGTTTAGCTGAGTCAAATATTTCTTCTTAATGTCATGAGTTGTGAAGTTTGAAAACCGTTATTGTGAAAAGAAACTAAAACCAACCACATTCAAACTCTTTGCAAAGATAGTTTAAGAGTATTCTGATTTATGCAGTGTCAGCCACTTTGTGTACA
Organism: Carollia perspicillata; assembly: GCA_004027735.1. NCBI lineage: Eukaryota > Metazoa > Chordata > Mammalia > Chiroptera > Phyllostomidae > Carollia > Carollia perspicillata. The sequence continues at coordinate 3,898 of PVKM010008860.1, read as the reverse complement.
AACTGGAAGATTTTGTATGCTTTCCTCAAGATCCGCATTCTTCTGCAGTAAAAATTCTTCTTACTCAAAAACAATACCCTGTTTGTCAGTGGATCAAATACAAATTATAATGCAATTTAGACTCATTTGGGTTCTTTGTTCATCGAATATATGAAATGATTACTTCACCTATAAAAAGTTAAAAGAATGTTTACCTCCTCCTTGACAGATCTTGATAGATAAAGATTCATATATTAACTATTTTTATTCTACTCTATTCCCACCTGTGACCTAGCTCAGCCTTGTGTGGTCTTGTGTGGTCTCTGACTTCTATGAGTTGTTTGGTCTTACGTTCTTGTGTGGTCTCTGACTTCTATGAGTTGTTTTAGCCTTAATATATTGTTCTCTTTTTTTCTTTTGAAATATATTCATATGCTAAATTTAAACTGTGGTCACCTAAGATGCAATCTGTTTTAATGTTTTCTCTGAAGGTTTCTTAAAGGTTTATGTTTTAGTGATATATCTTCACTGCAGTTTCATTGGTTTTTTGTTAACTGTACTTTCCATAATGCCTACAAATGATTATCTGCTTCACTGGTTTGAAAACTCCTTAAAGTATGCTCACAGAGGTTAAAATTTTTAAGAATCACTTTGAAAAGTTCAAGCTGCATCAGAGCATTTTTATTAGTTCAGTTTTGTGGTCCTGAGGGACTGAACTTTTTTCTTGACTTTTAAAGACAAGTAGTATTGTGTAAATTCTGTTTCTAAAATCAGATTTCTGAATTTAGATTACCAGATATTTGTGAACCAGAGCACAGATATATAGGGAGCTTAAAGCAAGTAATAAACGTAATGTGGTTAAGCACTATTTTCTTATTCTAATGCTGCAGTTTAACATATATAGCAACAAAGTATCATTATTTAATAACTCAACTTAACATTTATTCTAGGATCTAGTCATTAGTTCACTTACCACAAATTTTTCCCCACTTTAAGCCATTTTAAGATTGTGAATCAAGTAAATATTTTTAGAGAGCATTCTTTTTTCTTAAACAAGCAGGAAACTGCTGTATAACTTAGACATTTCTCTACCTTTTCCCTGTGACATTAGCGACAGTGTGGAAGCTTTAACCTGTGTATAGCATAAAGACTATATTAAGTGTAGTCTTGTCTTCCATTTCCGCTGGAGCACTCCCACATCTGCTACTCATGAATCTAACTTGTGCGGGAGGTAAACCTTCTGTCTTCATGGTTTGTTTCCAAGTCTCCACATTTTTCTACTTTCTCACCCCTTCCTCGTTTTCCCCTGAGTTAATGAAAGCAGCATTGGGAAACACGACACTCTCTATATTTATCAAGTATATTTGTGTTCCTTTATTCGTAAAAAGCTTCTCAAACTTAGGAACTTACTTCCCCAATATGGTCAACTATAGTTAGTTCCTTTTTATTTTTTACTCCTCATAGCAATTTGAAAAAAACCTGCAGTCTGAAATGGATACTTTAACAAAAACCTTCCAAATTAATTTTAAATAAAGAGTACAAAAGGAGAGAATGGAATTGGTCTTTCTCTGTATGAAATGCTTTAAGGGCTATCTAGATTCCTATTTTTAAAAGGCCAGTCTTCCATTTTTACTCAGACACAAGGTAAATATTTTCCTGAATTCATGACAAGATGCAAAAAGAAAGCAACTTAACTCTTTCAGTCCAGTGACTTTAAACAAGCTCAGTTGGATCTTCTCTTAAATGACTCTAGGGCATATCTCATGGTTTGTTTTGTTTTGTTTTGTTTTTTAACGTGTCCCTGGGGTATTAATAGGCTTTTAAAAAATATATCAAAAATGTAGCCCAGCTTAGTGCCAGGGCTTTAGTCTCTCAACCAGTTCCAAGCTTCTCCTGTCACCATCTTAGGTTGACTTCACACTGGGAAGTCTGTAGTTTGGAAGGGGCAGTCCTGACTGGATTTTGCCTCTTGTCCCTGCTTCCTTTGGGGGGTTTTAGCTGTCTGTCATTGCTAGAATTTTCCTACCAGCAGTGCCCTTGATGCTTTCTCCTGGGGTTACTTGTAACTCATTTTCAGAACGTAAGTTTCCTCCTCTTCGATCCGTAGCACTTCATTCCCACTAGGCTGTCCTCTGCGGTTAGATGCCTTTCTTGACACCCGGAGTCCGCTCTCGTTCACGGGCCATCATTTGTCCTCAGTAAGCACATACAGACCTTTGCCTTGTGAGCTCAGAAGAGCAGTCGTCCCCCCTGCACCGTTCTCTGTTGTTTGGTCACTGTGCTAGACAGACGTGCATCACCACCCAGTCTGTGTCCCTCATACCCCCAGGGGACAGATTCTCTGAGTACTTTTCAGAAAATCTCTCTTATGTAGGGGCTTCCTTTAAAGTACATCTTCTGACTGCCGGCCAAGATGGAGGCGTAGGTGGAAACACTGTACCTCCTCTCACAACCAAGATTAAGGACAACAAATATTTATAAACAATAACACAACCAGAACACAGATAATTGAACTACGGAAGTTGACAACCATTCAACCCTACCTGTAAGAGAGGCGGAGTGGGCAGCCGGTGGAGGTGGAGAGGGAAAGCGGCAGGAAAACCTGGTGGCTGCCGGGCTTGGGAGCGCTGGGCAGCGTAGGTGGAGTGGAGCTTGCAGACCCCAGACGTGGGGAGGAGACGAGCAGAGCACGCAGGGCACGCAGGGCAGTTGGCTGACCGTGGACACACATTCGCGTGCAGATAAACTAGGCAAGAGTGGGCAGTGAGACGGACCACACAGCCCAGGGCCCAAGCGACGGGCAATAAAGCCTAAAAACGCCGATTGAAAAGGTGTCGGGAGAGGCTCCCAGCCTCACAGGAGAGGTTGCTGGGGAGACCCTCAAGGTCCCGGAGTGTGCACAGGCCCTCCCACCTGGGAACCAGCGCCAGGGGGGCCCAGTTTGCTTGTGGGAGGCAGCAGAGGGGACGCGAACTCGAGAGAGCGTGAACGGGCGCCATTGTTCCCTCTCTAACCCCGCCCCCACAGACAGCGTCACAACTCCGCGACTAGGCTGCCCCGCCCTGGTGAACACCTACCGCTCCGCCCCTCATACATAACAGGTGCCACCTGACCAAAAATGACTCAAACACAAGAAAAGCTCAGAGTCCCAGAGCCAATACTTTTAAGCAAGCAAGAGATAGCCAACCTATCAGATGCACAGTTAAAAGCACTGCTAATCAAGATGCTCACAGAATTGGTTGATTTTGGTCGCAAATTAGATGAAAAAATGAAGGCGTTCATAAGTGAAATGATGGAAAATGCAGAGGGAACCAGTAGTGATGGGAAGAAAACTGAGTCTCAAATCAATGGAGTGGACCAGAAGGAAGAAACAAACAACCAAGCAGAAAAGAAGGAAGAAACAAGAATTCAAAAAAATGAGGAGAGGCTGAGGAACCTCCAGGACATCTTTAAACGTTCCAACATCCGAATTATAGGAGTACCAGAAGGGGAAGAGGAAGAGCAACAAGAGGAAAACTTATTTGAACAAATATTAAAGGAGAACTTCCCCAATGTGGTAAAGGAAATAGACTTCCAGGAAGTCCAGGAAGCTCAGAGAGTCCCAAAGAAGTTGGATCCAAGGAGGAACACACCAAGGCACATCATAGTTACATTAGCCAAGATTAAAATGAAAGAGAGAATTCTAGAAGCAGCAAGAGATGAGGGGACGGTTACCTACAAAGGAGTTCCCATCAGACTGTCAGCTGATTTCTCAAAAGAGACCTTACAGGCAAGAAGGGGCTGGAAAGAAGTATTCCAAGTCATGAAACACAAGGACCTACATCCAAGACTGCTCTATCCAGCAAAACTTTCATTCAGAATGGAAGGGCAGATAAAGTGCTTTTCAGATAAGATCAAGTTCAAGGAGTTCATCATCACC
>PVKM010008859.1:0-38155 GCA_004027735.1 Carollia perspicillata | reverse complement strand
AAATGAAGGAGAGAATCCTAGAAACTGCAAGAGATAAGGAGATAGTTACCTATAAAGGAGTTCTCATAAGACTGTCAGCTGATTTCTCAAGGGAGGCCTTGCAGGCAAGAAGGGGCTGGAAAGAAGTATTCCAAGTCATGAAAGGCAAGGACCTACATCCAAGATTGTTCTATCCAGCAAAGCTCTCACTTAGAATGGAAGGGCAGATAAAGCGCTTCTCAGATAAGATCAAGTTCAAGGAGTTCATCATCACAAAGTCCTTATTATATGAAATGTTAAAGGGACTTATCTAAGAAAAAGAAGATAAAAAACATGTCTAGTAAAATGACAGCAAACTCACAATTACTATCAACCACACCTAAAACAAAAACAAACAAACTAATCAAACAACTAGAACAGGAACAGACCACAGAAATGGAGATCACATGGAGAGTTAGCAACAGGGGAGTGGGAGGAAGAGAGAGGGGAAAAGGTACAGAAAATAAGTAGCATAGATGGTAGGTAGAAAATAGACAGGGGAAGGGCAAGAGTAGTGTGGGAAATGTAGAAGCTAAAGAACTTATGACACATGGACATGAACTAAAGTGGGGAATGTGGGTGGGAGAGGGTGTGCAGGGTGGAGGGGAATGAAGGGTGGGAAATGGGACAACTGTAACAACATAATCAATAAAATATATTTTTTAAAAACCCCACAAAATGCAGTTTTATTTTTAGCTCACTTAGTTACTAAATAATCTGGCAACTTCAAATATATACTTGACTCTCTTTTATTAGTTATAGTAACAGTCATGACCATCCTTGCTAATTAACAGTATGTTACTATACTTGAGCCAAACGGAACCACTGGTCCTTCCTTATGTGCACCCCAAATGTTTGGCAAACCTTCGCTCACTCCAGCCCTTCTCGTGACCTAGAGTACCTTTCACCTAACTAACCCTTCTCCCAAACCCTACCTTCAAGACTGAGCTCAAACATTTCCTTTTCCTTAAAGCCTCTCTGTCTCTCCAGCCAGCAGTAACTTCTCTCTCTGCTGGATTCCCAGAGGACTCTCTCCCTGTCACTCTGTTCAAGCATTTTAAATTCCCCATTAGTGGGATGCCAATGGGACTTGAAGAACCTTCATGTGTAGAAAAGGGAACCCTCGTGCACTACTGCTGGGACTGCAAATTGGCGCAGCCACTGCGGAAAACAGTATGGAGGGTCCTCAAAACACTAAAAATAGAACTACCATATGATCCAGCAATCCCTCTTTTGGGTATTTATTGGAAGGATATGAAAGCATTCAAAAAGATATCTGTACCCCAGCATTATTTACAATAGCCAACATATGAAAGCAGGCTAAGTGTCCTTCAATAGATTAACAGACAAAGAAGAAGTGGTATATATATACAATGGAGTATTCCCAGTGATAATAAAGACTAAAATCTTGCCTTTTGTGGTAACATGCGTGGACCTAGAGGTAATTATGCTAAGTGAAATAAGTCAGATAGAGAAAGACAAATACCATATGATTTCTCTTACATGTGGAGTCTAAAGAACAAAATAAACAAACAAAAGAGAAACAAACCCATAGTCACAGAACAAACTGAAGGTCACCAGATGGGATGGGGTTGGCAATGGGGAGTGAAAAAGGTCAAGGGAGTAAGAAATACAAATTGGTTGTTACAAAATAGTCACAGGTTACTGTACCCCAATAGCACTGTACTGTATAAAGTACAGTATGGGGAATGTAGTCACTAATATTGTAATAACCATGTATGGTGCCAGGTGGGTACTTGACTTATCAGAGGGGATACTTCATAAGTTATATAAATGTCTAATCGCTATTGTTGTACACCTGAAGCTAATATAATATTTTTAAAAGAGATTTTATGTATATAATTTTAGAGAGAGGGGAAGGGAAAGAGAAAGAAAGGGAAAGAAACATCAATTGGTTGCCTCTCATACAGGTCCCAACTGGGGACTGAACCTGCAACCCAGGCATGTACCCTAACCAGGAATTGAACTAGCAGCCTTTTGCTTTGCATGATGATACCCAACCAATTGAGCCACACTAGGCAGGGCTAATATAATATTTAATGTCAACTGTATTTGATTTTTTAATTTAAAAGAGCTGTTATGTCCAGGATGCAACTTCATTTCCCTGAGCTAGAATTAGCCACCACCGCCCCAATCCTTCAATAAAAGACTTGTATACACAAAAACATTGCACTGTTGGCATTTGGGGGTAAAAGAAAGAAGCAGGGGAGCATTTCCAGAGTGCAGTAAATCAGTCACCAGGACCTGGTATTGGAAGCCATGGGCAATGATGAAGTCACTGATGCAGCCACTGAATCACAAGAACAGGCTGACTCCCCTACGCAGGAATCAGAACTCTGGGGTGAGCACAGGTAAATACTATAGGATCCCCTAGATGGGGACTCTGGACGCTTGACTTGGTGATTAGAATGGCAGTCCCAGAAGGCTAGTGAACTGGCAACATGAAAACCAGCGAGGACCACAATGGGTTGTTCTTTTTAATTACTACATATGGACTGTCTCTCTGCAGGCCCATGCTCCCCAAGCTGGGGATATTTTTAATTCCTAAAGTATGTCCAGTTACCTCAAGAAAATTCATGAAAAATACAAAGTTTAAAGTATGATGAGTAGAATTCATTTTCACTCACTTTAGTTTAATAATGAAACACCCGATAGGAATTTCAGAAGGAAAATCTGTCTCTAGTTAGATATGGCAACAAGGACTCAGGGAAGCGGGCAGGTTAGGTGGTTTTCTCAGAGTTTTATCATGTGAGGTTCATAACTATGCATCAGGCAGAGGGAATTTTGTATGTATGGAAGACATTGATTCATATGTCATTCAATGCTCCTTACATACAAATCTCAGAGCTTCCTTTTTGCTCCCCCAGCTCAGCAAGCTCATGCCTGCCTCACAGCCTTGTGCTTGCTGGTCCCTCTGCCGGGAATGCCCTTCCTCCGGAGCCTGGAGGGATTGCTTCCATTTCCCATTTTAATCTCAGTCAAAATGTCAGGTCTTCTCCAATTCCTTAGTCCAGGGGTTGGAAAACTACAGCCCAGGGGCCCAACCCAGCCCACCATCTGTTTCTCTACTGCCTGCAAGCTTGGTTTTTACACTTTTCAATACTTGAAAGAAAAATCAAAAGAAAAAATATTTTGTGGCACATGAAAATTATATGAAATTCATATTTCAGTGTCTATAAATAAGGTTTCATTGGGACACAGCCACACTTGTTCATCCATTGTTTATATCTGCTTTTGCTATAACATCAGAGTTTAATAGTTGAGACATAGACCATAGCTCTACAAAATCTAAAATATTTACTCTGTCACCTCATAAAAAATATGTGCCCAGCCCTGTTCCCTCTCTCCCTCACTCTCTCTGTCTCTCTGTCTCTCTCTCTCTCTCTCTCTCTCTCTCTCTCTCTCTCTCTCTGTCTCTCTCTCTCTCTCTCTCTCTCTCATTCTCCCTCTCTCCCACTCTAATGTACTTGTTTGGACATTTTCTCCACCCACCCCCCCTACAATAAAACAATAGCTCCACGAGAACAAACACTATGTTATACTCCTCTGAATCCCCAGTGGCTGACAAACAGTAGGCTTTTAAAAACTGTTTTTAAAGTTTATTCTGTTTACATTACTGACATTAAACAATCAACAAGGTAAAGCTTACCTTAAAAATTGTTTGCATTACTAACCTACAGAGCCATTCTTTTTTCTGTATTTCTCTTTCTCTCTGTTTTTTTTTTTTTATTGTGATAAAGAACACCTAACAAATTTACCATCTTAACCATTTTCAGTGTACAGTTCAGGAGTAGTAAGTACATTCACACTGTGGTGCAACAATTACCACCATTCATCTCCAGAACTTTTTTCATCTTGCAAAACTGAAATACTACTCCTTAAACACTAACTCCCCACCCACCTCCTCCCAGTCTTTACAACCAACGTTCTATTTTCTGTCACTAGGAATTTGACTCTATGTCCCAATCTAAAGGGACATAGCAGATTTTTAATAAACCTCTCTCAAATAAATGAATCCTGATCTATTTCTGCTTTGGTTGCCAAGAAGCTTAGTGCTAAGTTTCTGCATTTTATTTCCTAGATTTTATTTTCAAAATTATCTTGTGCTACTTTAATACAGATGTTTTAATACAGACTTTGAACCTGTACCCTCATTCTAAAGGTTCTCATCAAATCTTGGATGCCATCACTGTTTATATCCCTATAAGAAACCAGGCTACACTGCCAACTGTGAGGTATGATACATCCGTAGTTCAGGCTTCCACATATGAAAAGGGCATGTGTTTCATTCCACAAGTCACACCACACTGTTTCTGGAAATTGGGAGGGGCAGGTAAAACTTATAAGTAACACTGAAATCAAATCTGTCTTCAGAGATGAAGCATCTCTTTTTTTAAGGATGGACACCCCCTAAAAAGTGATGCCACATCAAAACACAGGCTCACCAGTGGCATTGGAGGATGTCTGCAAAACACCAGCCATCCAGGAGTAGAGAGTTTGCTGGGAATGGGCCGAGGTTTGGTCGTAGACATCTTTGAACACCGCAGATCTGAAGGGCACAAACACAGTGGGCAAGTAAGGAACAGACAGATGGAGTCTCTCTTGTGTTAATAAAAGCCCTCCTCGTTCCCTTGCTATATGGGGCTCTTTTCCCATTTCTCCTTGGCCCCTCAGTTAAATACATTCCCAAGACTAGTCTCCACTTCCTCACCTCAGAGTCACTTTTTTTTGGTAACAGCTTGATTGAGACTATAATTCACATACCATATAATTTTCCCATTTACAGAGTACACTTCAGTGTTTTTCAGTCTGTCCATAAAGTTGTACAACCATCACCACAATCAATTTTAGAACATTTAAGCACCTCAAAAAGAAATCCCATACCCTTTAGCTATCAACCCTCAACCTCTAATCACCCCACTTCTACAAGCCACTCATCTACTTTCTGTCTCTACAGATTTGCCTCTTCTGGACATTTCTGAGCAATAGAGTCAGACAATATGTCATCTTTGTGACTGATTCCTTTTATTTAACATGATGTTTTCAAAGTTCATGCATGTTATAGCATGAGTTGGCACTCATTTATTTTCATAGCCAAATAATATTCCACTGTGTGGATAGATCATTTTGTTTATCCATTCATCAGTTGAAGCACATGTAAGTGGTTTCCACCTTTTGCCCATTATAAATAACACTGCTGTAAACATTCATGTACAAGTTCTTGTGTGGACATATGTTTTCATCTCTCTTGGACACATGAAGGAGTGAGCTTCCTGGGTTAAGTGACAGTTCTACATTTAACCTTTTGAGAAACTGCCAGACTGTTTTCCAAAGTAGTTGCACCAATTTACATTCTCACCAACAGTGTGTGAAGGTTCTGATTTATCCACATCTTCACCAACACTTGTTACTGTCTGATGTTTTGTTTGTAGACATCCTGCTGGGTGTGAAGTGTCTAGATCACTTTTAAGCCACTAAAATCTGGCTTCCTCACCACCACACCACTCCTTGTGATCCAAGTTACCAGTGACCCCCTTGTTGCCATATCCAGTGGTCCCATTTGGTCCAAATATGAGTCAACCTTTCATAGCATTTGACACTGATCACCATTCTGGCTTATACTGCAAAACAGCTGAGTCTCCTTGTCTTGGAAACCTTCTTTCACCCCCACCCACCACCACTGACAATCAATTCACCAAGTGACCAATTCATAAGCCTTTGCTAAGCTTAAACTTCATCCTTTTCACTCTCCCAGTCATTGCCTACATGAACAGGCCAACTTTCCCTTAAGTCCTTCTTAATATCTTATTTCTGCATTTTTCATTTACTTATTTCTGCTTGTTGTTGCTGTTTTGTTTTTCCATAGCTGAGCAGGTAAAAATGACAGTACATAGGCATAGTTCTGGGGAAATGGTAAACATCCTTTATGGGAAAGCCTGCCCATTTACAAAAATGCTGGCTCTGATATTCCCCTGTAGTCTGACCTACTGATTAAATTTTAAGATTAAATTTCGCATTAAGCTTGAACATTCCTCTGCAAAAACTATTCAAGTGATTCAAAAAGACTGCAGCTATGGGCTGCTGGTGATTGGCAGCTTCATCATGACAACACACGCACTGATGCATCATGTCTTGTGCAGCGTTTTTTGGCAAAACATAAAATCACCCAGGTGACTCAGCCCACCTACAGCCCAGATTTGGCGCCCTATGACTTCTGGCTTTTCCTAAAACCAAAATCACCTTTGAAAAGGAGGAGATTTCAGACCATCAATGAGATTCAGGAAAATAACATGGGGCAGCTGATGGTGATTGGGAGAACTATGTGAGGTCCCAAGGTGCCTACTTTGAAGGAGGCTGAAGCATCATTGTCTTATGTACAATGTTTTTTGTATCTTGCACCTTCCTCAATAAATGTCTCTATTTGTCATATTGCATGGGTGGATTCCTTCTGCACAGACCATGTGTGTTTGTGTGTGTGCATACGCACGCACACACATATACACAGTTTCTCCCAAGCTATTGTCATCATTGGTCTTTTCCTTCTTGTAAGTCATTTTTAGATTTAGAAAGCCTCTTTTAGGGCCATAAAGTGATATAATTAGTAAAAGAAGAAATTAGTAGTGATCACAACCCTTGTGGGCTTTCAAGTTCTGGACACAAGCCTCTAATTTGGTATCTCCTACCCCACAGTGTAATACCATGTAGGGTGAGAGGCTAACACATTGACTGACACAGCATCTCAGAGAAAAAAGCACTTCCTCTTCAGTGCTCTGTCAGTCAGTCCTCCCACCCCTCAAGGACAAGGTCTCAGTCAGTGCTAGTTCAACAACACTCAGCTCCTTTTCAACCAAGAGAAAAGACCCCAGGCTCAGAGCCTTGGAAAACCAACACATCTAGCTAGGATTTAGTGGCACTGTTTTTCTTTTTCTTTGATTAATGTATTTATTTTATGATTACTTTTAATCAAGACAAATAACACTGATTTCCCATTTACAGTAGTAATATCAGATTTGCTGTTTAACTAAATATGAAGTAAAAAGACTAAGTCACTAAAGAAAATAAGGAATAAATAATAGTGCAGGTGTGTACAGATATGGCAAAAATTGTGAGGATGGGAGCAGAATGACTGAAATTTGGGAGACACTGTTTTAATAAAACCATCTCTAAACACAGATTATAGGCTTTTGTTCCATACCTCACATACTAACCTGTCACTACCTGCCTTCTCCCATCTGCCATGTACTACCTCCTTGAATTCTCACAATAGCTTATGAGGGGTAGTGGGTAGAGTGAAGAGGTCTGGGAGGAGCACTCACAGGTTCTTGAAGGCGTCCTCATGCAGGTCCTGGGGAAGCCTATCTGTGATATCAGGCTGCAGGAAGCTCCCTGAGGACCCTCTCAGCACCTTGCCCAGGATCTCTACACACTCCAGAGAGTTCATCACCTGGAAGCACCTCTCCAGGGTGATGAGAAATAGGCTGCGGTTCACGCCTGGGCTCTGCAAAGCTTGTTTCCGAATCTCTCTCAAGTCGATAACGATATCTTCCAGTTTCTAAAGGAATAAAAGAAGCTAAGCTTGTCTTGAGAGCAGTCTTCAGATTTTGAAGCCCTGCAGGGACCACATTTTGGCAGCAGTGAGGAAACTAAGGACCACTCTGTAACACTGCTATGTCTAACCTTATACAACTTTGCATCACCTACAGAACAAAACCAAACCTTTCACCAGCTTTATTCACACTGTGACATTCCTTGCTCTGAGATACACCATGACTGTCACACCTCAGGCCCTTTCTGTAGCTGGAATTCACTCCCCACTTCCTTCTCCCAGCAAAACCTAGCTCATCCTTTAAGTCCAGCTTAGTCATCACACGATTGGTGATGTCCTCTCTGATATTCTCCTGCTTCAGTGCATCCCAAACTGCTCATCCCAAACCAAACCCTGTGATGTGTTAGAGATACTCATGGTGCTGTCTTTCCTCCAAGCTGGTGGTTCTCAACTCTGCCTGCACATTGGCACCACTGGGGTAGTGATCCCAGCACCCCCAAAAGAACCTGATTTAACTGGTCTGGGGTGGATTTCTGGCATCTGATTCTAGTGTGGGGTTGAACCAGGAGAGTCCTTCAGGCCCAAGCCATAAGCCTAGTGGAATACCTGGTACCTAGAAGACATTGAGGAATAACCCATTGAATGAGTGAATGTATGAAAGAATAAAGTGAAGTGAATTAATGGATGAATCCTGTGAACCATAGAATCCAGTAATGCTGACAGGGCTTAGTCACAATCTGACTGGGTCCTCTGTCCTTCACCCAATACACTCTCCAAAAATAAAAGTCACAATTTACTAAGCATTTGCCTCACAACAGGCACTGTGCCAAGCATGGAGTAAACATGTGTTTTCTCACAAATTTCTACCAGTCCCATAGTTTAAGCCTATAGGTCTAAGGAAGCAAATTACTCTCAAATTACTTATCTCTTTTAAGTCTCAGTTTCTTCCTCTTTAATGGAGATAAAATTAGTACCTACCTCTTAGATTTACATAAGACTTGAATGAGCCCTGACTGGTTTGGCTCTGTGAGTTGGGCATCATCCTACAAGTAAAAGGTCACCAGTTTGATTCCCAGTCAGGGCACATCTGAGTTGCAGGCCAGGTTCCCAGTTGGGGGTGTGCAAGAAGCTAGCAATCAATGTTTCCCTTGCACATCAATGTCTCTCTCTCTCACTTTCTCCCTCCCTTCCCCTCTCTCTAAAAATAATTTTTTTAATCTTAAAAAAAATACAGGAGGGAATAAGCAACCTTCCCTAAGAGATGGAATCTGAGTTCAAGCCCACACTTCTCAGCTACCTTCAGTCTCTTATCACAGGAGCAAAACTGTGTAGTTAGTAAGTGCAACTTAGGGGATCTTAAGCAGGGGTTTGTGGATAGAATTTAGGACATTTGTTAACATTTTGGGGGAAACTGCACCCTCATTTTCACTGACACAGAACTGACATCCAGCATTTCATTCAGGGATAGACTTGGGCAACAAGTCACCAAGGTGGTAGCAGGACCTATGATTTGTCATCAGTAGGAACCACAGACACTTTTATTGTCACAGTTGTTGCTGACATACTGAAATCTCATTTATACTCAACACTCCCTCAAAATTGCAGAGGAGCTATTAGACCTGCTGCTAAATCTTATTATTGGATGTTTTAAAGAAGCTCATAAATTATCATACTCCAATTTTTTAAACATATTTGATTAATGTCTTTCAATAGAATTCACTTCCTTTGTAATCATTTGTATTTTATTTTATAGATTTTAACATGTTATTCTGAGAAGAGGCCCTTGGGTTTTACCAGATGCCAGCAGGGCTCAAGCTGGAATCAGGAGGCCAGGGTCCAACCTCAGATTTGCCCCTTCAAGGTGTGTAATCCAAGTTCACTTTCCAACCTCCCCAAACCCATTTCCTCATCTGAATGTTAAAGTGGTAAGATTCTTATTATACTTATTTCAGAAAGCCCTAAGAGAATTCAGTGGATCCATGCATGTTACATCCTTACAGCAAAACTATGGCCCACAAGCCCAATCTGGCACATGATCTGTTTTTGTGAATAAAGTGTTATTGGAAGATGTCTGTACCCCTTCACTTACCTACCATCTAAGGCTGCTTTCCTGCTCCAATGGCAAAGCTGAGTACTTGTGACAGAAATTGTATAGCCTGTAAAGACTAAAATATTTACTATGTGGCCCTTCATAGAAATAGTTTCCTGGTCATTCCCTTAGAATAATACCTGATACATAGTAAGCCTTTAATAAACATTAATCAATATCATTTTCACAGACCACCACCCCCATTTTTGCCATTATCTGGCACTTCATTTACTATTATTTACTTCGTATTTTTGAACTAACTTTTTTTTAGTTAAATTCATTTCAAAAGAAACATTACATTTCTACTACCAAATTCACAGGTTTGATGTGTCCATTCTATTTTAATCACAAACATTAAAGTATATCTATGATTATTAGAATGTTTAAATGATCCACCTCCTCTTGGGGAACACTGCTTCAACAAATGTGTCTCCAAAAAAAAGGAAACTCAAAACCTCCCATTTCTAAGTCCAATGGATTTCCTGGGTCTGAGGCCTTCATTTCTCTTACATCACCAACTTTGTTTTGTGGAAATGATCTGTTCCTGTTTTTTTGTCTCCCCTCCACACTGTAAACTCTTTGAGGTCAGGGACAGTCTTTTATCTCTGAACCCATTGTCCCCAGGTACATAGTAATCATTCATGGATCTTTATTAAGCCAAACTATTGGAGGCTCTCAGTGTCCCTCATTTCTTAGTAGCCATAAAAGTGTGAATCATAAGGTTCTTCCTTTGAACTTTGGAGAAAATTCTAGGTCCAAAGCTCCAGGAGGACTGGGGAGGGAGAAGAAGTCAGGGAGATAAACAAAAATGTCAGGGCCTAAATCAGCCTCAGTTCGTCTCAGCTCAACAAATGCCAGCTGGTCCTGGACCTCCCCTACTCCACAGATGCAAGAGCTCTTCACCATGTGATCCCTCTTGTCTTCCCAGAGGTACTTCATGGCAGTGCGGAACTGCTGGGCGTCTGCTTCCCTCAGGTCCTGCAGTAGGTTTTGGGGCTGGTACAGACGCTGCTCCAGGTGGGTTTCCATGGTTGCCTGGACATGGAATGTTGGGAGAGTTAGTGAGGGCAGGCCAGGAAGCACAGTCAGCACCATGGCCAGCAGCCCAGCCCAGGCTCCTACCTTGCAGACTATAAACTGGCAGCCTGCACACATTTGGATAGGCTAGCTGTGACATTTTTCATTAGCTGCCAACATTTAAAAGAGGGTATTCCTCACAAAAACTCAGATTTCCAACTTCTCTTGGAAAACAGAAAGAATTGGGAATGCTGAGCACATGTCCCCTGACATGATAATCAGCTCACCACCCACCCAGCCAGCCTTTTCCATGGCCTGCCTGGCCTCTGCAGGTGACCGAGGTTTCAAGTTTACCCCAAGGTGGGCACTCTCTCACACCCCAAGATACCAGTGCAGTCTCTCCTGAAAGAGATCTCCTTTGCTATATGGGAGTTATTTTCTAAATCTCCCTTAAATGGAGCTGCTCTAGAGGGGCAGCACAGTGTGATGTTGTAGGCAAAAGGTGGGCTCTAGAACCAGACAATCTGTGTACAAATGCCCACCTTGTCTCTTACTAGCTGGGTGACTTTGGGAAAGTTATTTAACTAGACTTGCTAGATAAAATACAGGATGCCCATTTAAATCTTAATTGCAGATGAATAATAAATTATTTTCTAGCATAAGTATATCCCAAATATTACATGGGATATACTTATACTAAAAAAATCATTTGTTGTTCATCTGCAAGTCAAATTTCACTAGGAATTTTGTATTTTTTTATTTGCTAAATGGGCAATGCCACCTCTGGGCCTCAGTTTCCTCAGCTTAAAATAGAGCCAATAATAGGCAGTGTTGTTCTGAGGATCAAATGAGTGTATAAAGCTTTTTCACTAGTCCATAGTGCACAGTAAGTAGTCAATAAGTGCCAGACATTATTCTCTCTCCTAAATGAGCTCACTATTTACTCAATGTCTCTCCCCCCGGGGAAAAAGATCCACATGGGTAGTAACATGACTGTTTATTCTCTCTGAGTGTCCAGTTTCTACAACTGTGCCTGCCTTAGATAGATGATGATAGATAGATAGATAGATAGATAGATAGATAGATAGATAGATGATAGATAGATAGATAGACACATAGATAGATACACAGATACATACATAGACAAACAGTAGGTCTACTAATCAGGTTAAAGTATATTTCCTGAGAAACCAAACTGCTATGGAGAAAAGTGTCAGCACAGATGGTAACAGTAGAAAGAAAGCAGATACTGTGAGGCCAACAGCTAGGGGGTACCCTAGTAACTGGTTAACAACCAGCTCTCTGAGAGTAGTTCAAATGTAAATGTTGGTTGATATTTTCATTTTCAATAAAAAATAAGTAAACATGGAAACCACAGAAATATATACCAGAACTTCATTCAGCCTTGGCATGAATTCTTTTCTCAACCAAATAGTTCTTGAATACTAGAAGGATATTTCCTCAGTTTTTTCTGAGCTATTCAGAGTATAATGGTAAAGATGGAACACACCAGCCCTGCCATGCCCTACTGCTTCTTGAGGCACACATCCATTGCCATCTATTAACATAACCATATAGAATACGGAGGCCCAGTAGGTGGAAGCTGAGCCCACTTGCTTGTGCCTCCAGCATGGGTTTTTGGCTGATCTTCTGAAAAGTAACCTGAAAAATCAATAGAATCTCAGCTAATAGAAATTTTTAAAGCCAAAGAGTACAGAAGATGGTTTGCATCTTCCAGTAAGACATTTTATAAGTTGAGGGGGAAATGCTCTGTGTGAGGCACCTGCAGCAGAGGAGAGATCACACAGAAAACACATTGTGATGGCCCCCTCCCATTCTGGAGCAGGGGCCTTGATCCCACACAGGAAAAAACCCAAACCCTAATCGGGAGAGACTCGAAGGATACACAAAGGCTGGGAGACTTAGGCTACACATATACACAGCAAACAGCACATCAACTGGGAGAGTTCCAGAGAGAAACTCTATCTCCTAAAACTCTGGACAGTCCCGACCAAGAGAGACTTTCTGCTTTTGGGAATTGCACAGAGAGCCAACCCATGGCTAGGGGCTTCAGTGTGGGTGCCACAAAGAGACTTTTTAAAAGGGGGAGCTGAGGCATGACAAGGCAGGAACCCCACGCTCACACATACAGGGGCTCTGCCAACAAAGAAACCATAGTGAAAATGCAGTGTGTTCCCAATGAGTCCAGCTGCACAGGAAGAACAGAAAGTGGCATGTCAAAGGGATGGCGGGACCTGACCCAGGACAGCTGACAAGCAGGGGGCTGCAGAGTGGAGTGTTTGGGTCTGCGTCTCCTATGAGAGAGGCACACTGGGGACTGCATGGCCAGGAGCTGAGCACCTGAGGTTCATTGCAGCCAGGCAGGCCCACTCACAGGCAGGCATACCCAACACCCACCTGTGAGACTGCAGTCTCTGCAGATCAGTGAGGCCAGATTCAGGAGCCCCCAGCTCAGCACATAACCACAAGAGAAAGAAGTTCTGAAAGGGCTCTTTCTGAACTTCTATCACATACTATGAGCTATGCTGGTTCATTGGGCCCTGGCACAGCAACAGGTGTTCAGGGCCCTGGCCAGCTTCAGCTCTTATACAGAGCTGCCATAAGCACCAAGCAGGAAAGAGCTACTCCTTTTACACAGATTGGCCCCTCACAGGAAACAGACAGCTAATTCATCAGAAACTACACATTGTTGGAAATGTGGAAATTATCTGGGACAGACCAAGACATGTGGGGGCGGAGGGCGATGAGGAAACCATATTCCCAGCATATTCCCAGAAGACTGAACAGTGCCTCCTGTGGGTGACCCAGGGATTCCACTCTCTCATTTGCACCAGAAATCCCCTTGGATACAGGTGGAAGTAGTACTTGTAGTACTCTCAGACTTTAGATAAACCACTGATGGGCCTTGTGCTGATGGAAAGCCAGCAGGACAGAACAAGGAAGACCAGCCAGGCCTAAGGAGACAGCCACAGATTGTGGATCATTTGTAGTCTTGAACAGGCTGCCTAGGGCCAGGCAGGACACCATGACACCAGATGGCTAGGGCACCATCTGACATCACCAGGGGTGGATCCAGAAAGAGAAGACAGTGGCAAATATTAGACTCTGCTGAGACAAATCCCACCGTGGTCTTCTTCATTATTTGTGTTATTTTTTTCTCTGACATGGCTTGTTGACACTTTTCTTTCTCTTCAAGTTTGTTCCTATTATTTCACTCTTTTTGTACTTTAGTTTTATTTCAAATTTCATATTTTACTCCTCCCTTTTCTTATTCTAATTTGCCTTCTCATCTGTTTTAAATTCTATCTTTCTCCTTTGTATGCCTCATTTCTATTCCACACTATTACTATTTCTTCTCCTTCCAGCCTCTCAAAGCCATTTTTCTTTTCTTTTTTTGAAGATTTTATTTATTTACTTTTAGAGAGAATTGAAGGGAGAAAGACAGAGAGGGAGAGAAATATCAATGTGTGAGAGAAACATTGACCTGCTGCCTCTCACACACCTCCAACTGAAGATCTGGCCCATAACCCAGTCATGTGCCCTGATCAGGAATTGAACCGGTGACCATTTGGTTTGCAAGCCAGCATTCAATCCACTGAGCCACACTGGCCAGGACTCAAAACCATTTTTCTTGCCACTGGTCATCTCACACTCTTTTTCCCTTTCTTATAATATATTTATTCTCTTTCTACCTTTATTAATCTTTGTTCCTTTATTATTGACATGGTGGTTGTTGATGATTTCTTAATTTTTTTCCAATATGTTCACTATTTTTGTATTTCAAATCTCAAATTTTACTGTTCCCTTCCACTACTCCATTTTGCCTTCCTCCTGCCCTTTTTTTTGTCTTAAATTTTATTTTTTCCCTCTCTTAGCCTGGTTTTTATTCCTTACTCTTATATTTCTTCTCCTACTATCTTCTCATAAAATCATTTTTATTTCATTTATACATGTATTAATCTTTTTTCTTTTTTTCCTGCATATTCTGTTTCTGCCTTTATTAATCTTTGGTCATTTGAGGTTGATATTGCTGCGGTGGTTGTTTTCCTTCAATTTTCTCATTTTTTCATTATCTTTTTATTTTTTTAAACCTCATATTATACTCTTCCCTTCTCTTACTCCATTGTTTTTCTTCCTTCCAATTTTTTTAATTTATACTGAAAATTTCCTTTTCTTTCTTTCTTCACCCTTTTTCTATTCCCTATTCTTATCATTTCTTCTCCCTCTACCATCTCAAAATCATTTTTCTTTCTATTTGTCATCTCATATTTGTTTTTCCTTTCTTTTTTTTTAAGTATTTTATTTATTTATTTCTAGAGAAAGGGGAAGGGAAGGAGAAAGAGTGGGAGAGAAACATCAATGTGTGGTTGCCTCTCTTGTGTCCCCCACTGGGGACCTGGCCTGCAACCCAGGCATGTGCCCTGACTGGGAATTGAACTGGAGACCCTTTGCTTCACAGGCTCGTGCTCAATCCACTGAGCTACACCAGCCAGAGCTGTTTTTTCTTTCTTATAAGAGTCTTCATCTCTTCCCACCTTTATTAATACTAACTCATTCATTGTTGATAGTGTGGCTGTAGTTGGGGAGTATTTTTGGAGGAGTGAGTTTTGTTTCCTGGTTGTTATGTTTTGTTCTGGTGGCACCTGTATAATAGTACACAAGATGTGGTGTGCATTGTGACTCTCAGTGAGTGACCCAAAAAGAAGAAGCCACAAAAGAATGACCCAACAACAACCAAAGCCCTACTATAACAAGAGAACCCACACAAACAGCATAAAGGGCACCCCAAGAGCATCCAGCTCAGGAGATCAAGGACATAGCACCATTGAGTCCCACAGGTCTCCCAGCATAGAAAGCCACCCCATGACTCAGGGAGTCAAACCAGATCAATCCAATAAGGGGAAACAAACAAAAAGAGTCATCTAAAATGGGGAGACAAAGAAATGACACCCAATTGAAAGGAAGGAGGAATCCCCCAAAATAGTGCTAAATGAAATTGGGACAATCAAATTATCAGACATTGAATTCAAAATAATGTTTATAAGGATGCTCACGGAACTCAGAGAGAACTACAAGGAACTCAATGAGAGCTACAAGGAGCTTAGTGGAAACTACATCAGCATGGAAAAGCACAGAGAAACTATGAATAAGAGCCAAGAGAAAAAGAATACAATATCTCAAATGCACAATACACTAAGAAGAATAAAAAGCAGGCTTGATGAAGCAGAAGATCAAATCAGTGAGTTGGAAGACAAGGTGGAAAAAAACACCCAGTCAGAGCAACAAAACAAAACAAACAAACAAAAAGACTCAAAAAGAACAAAGAGAGTTTAAGGGAGCTTCAGGACAACATGAATTATAATAATATTCAAATCACAGGGATACCAAAGGAGAAGAAAAGGAGCAAGGGACAGAAAACCTGTCTGAAAAAGTAATGACACAAAATTTCCCTAACTTGGTAAGGGAAAAAGTCATGCAAGTCCAGGAAGCAAAGAGGGTCCCATCAAGAGGAACCCAAAGAGGTCCACTCCAAGACACATCATAATTAAAATGGCAAAACTTAAATACAAAGAAAGAATCTTAAAGGCAGCAAGGGAGAAAGAGCTAATAACATATGAAGGAGCTCTGATAAGGCTGTCAGCTGATGTCTCAACAGAAACACTACAAGCCAAAAGCCAATGGCACAAAATATTCCAAGTAATGAAAAGTAAAGGCCTGCAACCAAGACTACTCTACCCAGCATGCTCTTATTTAAAATGGTAAGTGAAATAAGGAGCTTCTACACACACACACACACAAAATAGGCTAAAAGAGTGCATCTCTAGCAAACCAGCACTGCAAGAGATGAAAAGGGACTGTTTTAAGAAAATGGAGAGAGAGAGAAAGAAAGATATGAACATGGGTACAAAGGGAAACATGGCAATGAACAAACACCTATCAATAATAACCTTAAATGTAAGCCTTGGCTTGTGTAGTTTAGTGCATTGAGTGAGGGCCTGTGAACCAAAGAGCTGCTGGTTCAATTCCCAGTCAGGACACATGCTTGCGTTGTGGGCCAGGTCCTCAGCAGGAGACACATGAGAGGCAACCACACAATGATGTTTCTCTCCCTCACTTTCTCCTTTCCTTCCCCTCTCACTAAAAATAAATAAATAAAACTTTTAAAAAGTGTAAATGAGCTAAATGTCCCAATAAAAAGACATAGGGTATCAGACTTCCAGCCAAGATGGAGATGTAGGTTGACACACCATGCCTCCTCCCACAACCAAAATAAGAACACCAATAATTTAGAAACAAAATAGCAACCAAAACTGACAGAAAATTGAACTGTAAGGAAGTCAGACAACCAAGGAGATAAAATAGACACATCCATCCAGACCGGTAAGTGGGGCAGAGTCAGGCAGCCGAGTAGAGAGAGGTCTTGACACAAAAAGCAGAGGTACCAGGCGCAAAAGGGACCTCGGGCGTACAGGTGGCTGCTGGCCATTGTGAAGCAGGGCATGACATGCAAGGTGGCTGACCAGGCAGTCCCACATTCTCACACAGATAACTGGGGAACGAGACAGACCGCGCAACCTGGGGCCCCAGCACTGGGAAATAAAGCCTCAAAACACCAATTGAAAACACCTGTGGGGGTTGAGGCACATGGAGAGACTCCCAGCCTCAAAGGAGAGGTCATTGGAGAGACACAGAGGGTCCTAGAATGTACACAAATCCACCCACCGGGAATCACCACCAGAAGGGCCCAGTTTGCTTGGGGGAATGGATGGAAGGGTCTGGGATCTGACACAGAGGAATGAGTGCCACTGATCCCTCTTGGACTCCACCCTCACATACCGCATCACAAGTCAGAGACTAGGCTGCCCGGCCCTGGTGAACACCTAAGCCTCCACCCCACATATGTAACAGGTGTGATGAGACAAAAAAAGAAAAAAGAAATGGCCCAAGCAAAAGAACAAATCAAAGCTCCAGAGCCAATACAACTAAGCAAACAAGAGATAGCCAACCTAGCCAACCTATCAGATGTACAGTTCAAAGCACTGGTGATCAGGAAGCTCACAGAACTGGTTGATTTTGGTCACAAATTAGATGAATAAATGAAGGTGATGCTAAGTGAAATGAGGGAAAATGCATGGGGAACCAATAGTGATGGAAAGTAAACTGGGACTCAAATCAATGGAGTGGACCAGAAGGAAGAAAGAAACAACCAAACAGAAAAGAATGAAGAAACAAGAATTCAAAAAAAAAAAATGAGGAGAGGCTTAGGAACCTTCAGGACATCTTTAAACCTTCCAACATCCGAATTATAGGGGTACCAGAAGGGGAAGAGGAAGAGCAACAAGTGGAAAACTTATTTGAACAAATAATAAAGGAGAACTTTCCCAATATGGCAAAGAAAATAGACTTCTAGGAAGTCCAGGAAGCTCAGAGAGTCCCAAAGAAGGTGGACTCAAGGAGGAACACACCAAGCCAAGATAAAAATGAAGGAGAGAATTCTAGAAGCAGCAAGAGATAAGGGGACAGTAACCTACAAAAGAGTTCACATCACATTGTCAGCTGATTTCTCAAGGGAGACCTTGCAGGCAAGAAGGGGCTGGAAAGAAGTATTCCAAGTCAGGAAAGGCAAGGACCTGCATCCAAGATTGCTCTATCCAGCAAAGCTCTCACTTAGAATGGAAGGGCAGATAAAGTGTTTCACAGATAAGGTGAAGTTAAAGGAGTTCATCATCACCAAGCCCTTACTATATGAAATGTTAAAGGGACTTATCTAAGAAAAAGAAGATAAAAAATATGAACAATGAAAGGACAGCAAACTCACAGTTATTAACATCCACACCTAAAACAAAAACAGACTAAGCAGTCACCTAAAACAGGAGCAGAGCCACAGAAATGGAGGTCACATGGAAGTTTAGCAACAGGGGAGTGGGAGGAGAGGGTGGGAAGAAGGTACAGAGAATAAGTAGCATAGACAATGGGGAGAAAATAGACAGGGGGAGGGCAAGAGTAGTGTGGGAAATGTAGAAGCTAAAGAACTTATGACACATGGACATCAACTAAAGGGGGGAATGTGGGTGGGAAAGGGTGTGCAGGGTGGAGGGGAATGAAGGGGGGAAATGGGACAACTGTAATAGCATAATCAATAAAACATAATTTAAAAAAGACATAGGGTATAGCTGAATGAATAAGAAAACATGACCTACATATAAGCTGTCTACAAGAGACCCACCTCAGAACAAAAAGATCTACAAAGGTTGAAGGTGAAGGGATAAAAAAAAATTCTAACCAAACAGACATTTAACAAAAAGCTGGGGTAGCAATATTTATATCAAATAAAATAGACTTCAAAACAAAGGCCATAACAAAAGGCAAAGAAGGTCACTACATAATACTTAAGGAAATAGTCCAACAAGAGGATGTTGCCCATCTAAACATATATGCACCCAACATAGCAGCACCTAAACACATAAGGAAAATCTTGGAGGACTTCAAGAAAGAGACTGACAGCAATGCAGTCATAGTAGAGGATGTTAACACCCCACTGTCAACAATGGGTAGATCTTCCAAAGAATCAATAAGGATAGTGTGGCATTGAATGACACTCTAGATCAAATGGACTTAATAGATATTTACAGAACATTTCACCCCAAAGAAGCAAAATATACACTCTTTTCAAATACACATGGATCATTTTCAAAGACATACCACAAGGTAGGACAAAAAATTAGACTCAAAAAATTTAAGAAAATTGAAATTATATCAAGCATCTTCTCAGATCACAATGGCTTGAAACAAGAAAGCAATCTCAAGGAATAAACTCAAAAACAATCAAATACATAGAGACTGAATAACATGTTATTAAATAATGAATGGGTTAACAATAAGATCAGAAAGAAATCAAAAGTATCTGGAAACAAATGAAAATGAATATACAACAACCCAAAATCTATGGGATACAGTTAAGGCAGTCCTGAAAGGGTAGTTCATAGCAGTACAGACCTACCTAAAGAAGAGAGAAAAATCTCAAATAAACAACCTAACCCTACATCCACAAGAACTAGAAGAACAACAAACAAAGCCGGGAGTGAGTAGAAGGAAGGAAATAATCAAGATCACAGCAGAATTAAATGACACAGAGACTAAAAAAACAGTTCAAAGTATCAATGAATCCAGGAGCTAGTTCTTCAAAAGATGAACTATATTGATAAATCTTTAGCCAGCTCATGAAGAAAAAAAGAAAGAGGACCCTAATAAACAAAATCAGAAATGAAAGAAAAGTTACCAATACCACAGATATAAAAAGGATTATTAGAAATTGCTATGAATAACTGCATGCCAAGAAAATGAACAACTTGGGTGAAATGGATAAATTTCTACAAACATTCAGTCTTCTAAAACTGAATCATAAGGAAGCAGAAAGCCTGAATAGACCAATAACAACTCACAAAATTGAAACAGTAATAAAAAAAAAAAAAAAAAAACCTCCTGGCACACAAAAGCTTCACAGGCAAATTGTACCAAACATTCAAAGAACTGACTCTTATTCTCAAACTATTCCAAAAGATTCAAGAAAAGGGAAGACTCACAAACTCTTTTTAAACACAACCAGTACTATTCTATTTCCAAAACCAGGTAAAGACACAACAAACAGAAAAGTACAGGCCAATATCTCTGATGAACAAGAATGCTAAAATTCTCAAGAAAATATTGGCAATCCAGATCCAGCAATACATTAAAAAGATCATGCACAATGATCAAGTGGGATTCATCCCAGAGATGCAAGGATGGTACAATACTCACAAATCAATAAGTGTAATACATCACATAAACAAAATGAAGGTCAAAAATCACATGATTATATCAATAGATGCTAAAAAAAGCATTTGATAAGGTACAGCACCCATTTATGATAAAAACACTCAACAAAGTGGGAATAGGGGTATCATACCTCAACATAATAAAGGTCACATATAAGAAAGCTATTGCCAACATCATACTCAATGGGAAAAATCTAAAAACTTTCCCTTTAAGATCAGGAACAAGACTAGAGTGCCCACTTTCACCACTCTTATGCAACATAGTACTGGAAGTTTTAGCCACAGTAATTAAACAAGAAAGAAATAAAAGGCATCCACATTGAAAAGGAGGAAGTAAAACTGCCATTATTTGCAAATGACATGATAGTGTACATAGAAAACTCTGTAGTCGCTACCAAAAAACTATTTGACCTAGTAAGTAAATTAGGCAAACTGGCAGGATATAAACTCAATATTCAGAAACTGATGGCATTTTTGTACACCAACAATGAACTAGGGAAGAAACCCTATTTACTACAGCAACAAGAAAAATAAAGTGCCTAGGAATAAATTTAACCTAGGAGGTAAAAAACCTGTACTCAGAAAACTATAGAACACTGAAGAAAGACATTGAAGAAGACACAAATAAATGGAAGCATACACCATGTTCATGGATTGGAATAATTAACATAACTAAAATGTCCATACTACCCAAAGCAATCTACAGATTCAACACAATTCCTATTAAAATATCAATGACATATTTCACAGATACAGAACAAATATTTCAAAAATTCATATGGAACCAGAAAAGACCCTGAATGGCCTCAGCAATCTTAAGGAAAAAAGAACAATGTAGGAGAGGTCATAAGACCTGATATCAAACTATACTACAAGGCCACTGTAATCAAAACAGCCTGGTATTGGCATAAGAACAGACACATAGATCAATGGAACAGAATAGAGAACACAGAAATAAACCCAAGTCTCTATGGTCAATTAATATTTGACAAAGGAGGCATGAGCATACAATGGAGTAAAAATAGCCTCTTCTCAACAAATGGTGTTGTGAGATCTGGATAGCTACGTGCAAAAAAGTGAAACTAGACAACCAACTTACACCACACATCAGAATAAACTCAAAGTGGATCACAGACTTAAATATAAGTTGTGATACCATAAAAATCCTAGAGGAAAACATAGGCAGTAAACTTTCAGCTATCCCATATAGCAATAATTTTGCCAATATATCTCCTAGAGCAAGGGAAAGAAAGGGAAAATAAACAAATGGGACTACATCAAATTAAAAAGTTTCTGCATAGATAAAGAAAACATCAGCAAAATGAAAAGGGAACCAACTGTATGGGAAAATATACTTGCCAATTATATCTTGGACAAGGGTTTGATCTCCAAAATATATAAAGAACTCATACAACTCAACACCAGGAAGAAAAACAATCCAATTAAAAAATGGGCAAAAGAGTTCCAGCCAAGATGGAGGTGTAGGTAGAAACCCTTTGCCTCCTGCACAACCAAAAGAAGGATAACAACCAATCTGAAACCAATAAACAACCAAAAATGCCAGAAAATCAAACTGCACGGAACTCTAACAACCAAGGAATTAAGAAAAAATCCACCAGAACAACCAGACCAGTAAGGTGGACAGCATGGGCCAACTCAGAAAAACTGCAGCAAGGCAGCTGTGGGGCGGGGCTGACTGCTGAGCACCCTCAGAGCTGCCCAGGAGGGGCTGACCTAAGGGGAAAACTGAGACTCAGAGCTGACTGTGGGCTAAGGCTGGGGTTGCCACAGTGAGAGATACCTCCAGTCTGACATGACAGTCTGTGGAAAGTACACTACAGACAAACAGGCAAGATGCATTGTTCCCTCTCTGGCCCCATCCCCACAGGCAGCCCTGAAGCAGCAAAGAGGGTTGCCCTCCCTGGGTGAACACCTAAGGCCCCGCCTCCCTACAACCTAAGAGCTGCACCAAGGCAAAGAAATAGGGCCAAAATGAAAGAAAAAAGCAAAACCTCAGAACTAAGCAATGAAGACATTGCCAACCTATCTGATGTAGAATTTAAAGCCCTGGTCATCAAAATGCTCACAGAACTGATTGAGCTTGGCCAAAAAGTGAAAGAACAAATAAAAGATACCCAAAATGAAATAAAGCAAAATATTCAGGGAACCAACAGTGACAAGAAGGAAACCAGGACTCAAAGCAATGATTTGGAACAAAAGGAAGAAATAAACATCCAACCAGTTCAGAATGAAGAAACAGGAATCAAAAAAAAAAAAAAAATGAGGAGAGGCTGAGGATTCTCTAGGACAACCTGAAACATTCCAATATCTGAATTATAGGGGTGTCAGAAGGAGAAGAACAATAGCAAGAAACTGAAAACTTCTTTGAACAAATAATGAAGGAAAACTTCCCTAATCTGGTGAAGAAAATAGACTTCCAGGAGGCCCAGGAAGCCCAGAGAATCCCAATGAAGTTGGACCCAAAGAGGAACAAGCCAAGACACATCATCATTAAGTTACCCAAGATTAAATATAAAGAGAGAATCCTAACAGCAGCAAGAGAGAAGGAGACAATTACCTACAAAGGAGTACCCATAAAGCTATCAGCTGATTTCTCAAAAGAGACCTCGCAGTCAAGAAGGGGCCGGAAAGAAGTATTCCAAGTCAGGAAAGGCAAGAACCTACATCCAAGATTGCTCTATCCAGCAAAGCTTTCATTTAGAATGGAAGGGCAGATAAAGTGCTTCCCAGATAAGGTCAAGTTAAAGGAGTTCATCATCACCAAGCCCTTATTATATGAAATGTTAAAGGGACTCATCTAAGAAAAAGAAGATAGAAAATATGAACAATAAAATGACAATGAACTCACAACTGTTAACAAATGAACGTTAAAGAAAAGAAAAACAAAAACTAAGCAAACAACCAGAACAGGAACAGAATCAGAGAAATGGACATCACACAGAGGAAGGTCAGTGGGGAGGGGGAAGGGAGGGATGTGGGGAAAAGGTACAGGGAAGAAGAAGCATAATTAGTAGGAATAAATTAGATGGGAAAAGATAAAAATGGTATAGGAAACAGAGAACTCAAAGAACCTATATGTACAACTCATGGACATGAACTAATGGTGGGGGGTGATGCTGGAGGATTGGGAGGTCAGGGTGGAGAGGGGATAAAGGGGGAAAAATTGGGAAAACTGTAATAGCATAATCAATAAAAAATACTTTAAAAAATGGGCAAAAGACCTGAATACACTTCTCTAAGGAGGATATCCAGATGGCCCATAGACATATGGTCATCTGGAAAAGATGATCAACATCACTAGCCATCAGAGAAATGCAAATTAAAACCATGATGATATATCACTACACACCTGTCAGAATGGCTATCACTAATAAATAAACAGAGAATAACTGCTGGCAAGGATGTGGAAAAAAAGGAACCTTGTGCACTGCTGGTAGGAATGCAGACCAGTGCAGCTGCTGTGGAAAATATATGGAATTTACTCAAAAAATTAAAAATGGAACTGCCTTTTGACCTAGTGATTCCACTGCTGGGAATATACCCTAAGAATACTGAAACACCAATTCAAAAGAACTTATGCACCCCTATGTTCATAGCTGCACTATTTACAATAGCCTGGTGCTGGAAACAGCCTAAGTGCTCATCAGTAAATGATCAGTAAATGGAACAAAGAGCTGTGGTACATTTACACAATGGACTACTACAAAGCAGAAAGAAAGAAGGAACTTCTACCTTATGCAACAGCATGTATGGAACTGGAGAGTATTATGATAAGTGAAATAAGCCAGTCAGTGAAAAAAAATACCATATGATCTCACTTACAAGAGGAATATAATAAACAAAATAAACTAACAATCAAAATAGACTCAGGCACAGAAACATTGAACAGACTGAAAGTGACCAAAAGAAAGGTGGGTAGGGAATGATGGTGGAAAGAAGGAGAAGGGACTAGACAAAGAACATGTATGAATGACCCATGGACGTGGACAACAATGTGGGGATTGACTGTGGGAATAGGATTGAGCTGAGCAGAGGAAGGCAAAGGGGGAAAAACTGGGACAACTGTAATAATAACAATAAAAAATTAAAGAAAAATACTGAAAATCACATGCTTAACTATACACTTAAAAAACATCATGCTATTGCTTTTCTTACAGTAGAATTAAAAGTGAAGAAAAATACTTCTTGCATGCGTAACTGAGATACTGATAATTATACTCAAAGATCCACTCTCCTGTTTTTCTTTGTTGTTGTTGTTGTTGTTGTTTGTAGCAACAGAATCCCACAGGTCTAAGCTGAGTTGATGGCCTCTGAGGAAGGACTACAGGAAGATGTGACTATGGACTGGGAGCCAAAGGAGGGCAAGCAGAAGGAAGTGTGGGACTTGCAGGTCACATCCTTAAAAGAGAAAATTCTCACCCTTCACTTCCTCTTTTCCACCACACCCTCCCTTAGGTTAGAGAATAAACATGCTGTGTCAGACATGTGAGCAACAACTCCCTAGAGAATGATAAAACAACAAGATAGAAGGAACTTGAGCCTCTGGAAGGGCTTTTGAAATAGACTCTTTCTGGATCTTTCACTTAGTTGTGGACTATTACATAAGACAGAAATAAACTAAATTGTTTGAGCACTGTTATTTGGGGTCTCTGGTTACAGCAGCTCAACGTATATCCTAATACACTATGTCTCATCGAAGAGAGAAAAATGAATGATAGACAAAGAGCTCATATGATGTTTCAAGAAAAACTGGACAGAACACATTTCTTTGAGGAAGTGAAAACTAGCTCTACACTTAGCCCACTTCTCCAACTTACCTGGCCTGAGTTTGCAATCCCTGAGCAATGAGAGGAGAACATATACAGATGGGTCTCGGGTACATACCTGCAGGCTGGGGATGGTGAAGGCAACATTCCGTGAATTCAGGTAGGCCAGGACTCTGTGGGACAGGTCTGATGTCCACGTGTGGGAACTTCCATCAAAGACAGGTGGGAGAAGGTCATGATGACAATTTCTGTATGATGAGTAGTTCTCCTACTAGCTCAATGACCAGGGGGCCAGAGTTCACAAAAGATGGTGGGATGTGGCTGGGGATGCTAGAAACTTTATGTGTGAAGGTAGAAGACTTGTGAATCTGGCACAATGGGTAGGCAGTGAGGGGATTTTCCAATTCTAGAAATCCACCTGGATCCCATTTACCCAAGAAAAATTGTCAATCTCTGAGCTGTGCGCAACTTTATAATTCCCACAATCCACTTAAATCAACTACAATCAAACAGATGAACTTAGAATGGTGTCCTTACTAAATTAAGTCTAAAAAGTAGATGCTGCCCTGGCTGGTGTGGCTCAGCAGACTGAGTGCTGGCCTGTGAACCAGAAAGGTCACCTGTTCAATTCCCAGTCAGGGCACATGCCTGGGTTACAGGCCAGGTCCCTGGTTGGGGGTGTGCAAGAGGTATCCAGTCAACATCTCTGACAACAATGTTTCTCTCCTCTCTTCCTCCCCTCAAATAAATAAATAAAAGCTTTTAAAAAATAATAAAAATAAATAAAAAGCAGATGTTATGTGAACTGTGAGATGCTGGAATAGCATTGTGAAGAGGAGGGGCTCAAACCCCAGACTTAAATGTCTCAATCACTTAATTTTGTGGCCTTGTATAATTTATTGAATTGTCCTGTGCTTCAACTTCCCTTTCTATGTTATACAGCAAACGATTGTGAGGATTCAATATGCTCACCATGTAAAGTGCTTAAAACAGTGCCAAATGCATAGAAAATGTACAGTTTCATTCATAATAGCCAAAAAATTGAAAACAAATCAAACATCTAACAGGTGAAAGGTTCAACAAATATGGCATACCCATTCAGTGGACTACCACTTGTCAGTAAAAAAGGGGCAAGTCAGGTGTTTGCTTCCAGATGTAGTAGAATAACTGACAATAAACCCTCCTCCTGTAAGCCATTAGAAGGCCTTTTATAATCCCATTTTTGTTTTAAGTAGAATAATGAATAAATATGTAGTCTGAAAGATATATACAAAACTATCAACTGGAGTTATTTTAAGGAGAGGAGTTTCATGGGGATCTATCGCTCTAGCATAATTAGGTGCCCCTGCCATAAGACCCAAGGCCTCCATTTCTTCTCCTTCAGAATACTCATCATGTTAGAACCATCTGCTAACACCTGTCTTTCCACCAGACCCTCCTGTGCCCTGCCTCATGCCCCTGTATCTAGCACTGGCCCACCTGCAGTACATAACAATACTGGGTGAAGGCAACAGACCATGGAGCCTGGTTGCTGGGTACACACTGCAACGCCACCACTTCCCTGCTATATGACCTCGATTCACCCACTTGGGCTTCAGTGTCATCTTTCTGTCTGATGGGATAACAATAAGACCAACCCCAGGGTACCTGCAAGGATTAGATGTTTACAGTACTGTCTACACAGTAAACACTCAGTAAATGTTAGCTCCTATGCTACAGCAGAGAGGAATGAAAGTCTGTGGAACAAATGTGTCTACTTCACAAAGGCCACTTGTGCTGTGGTTGACATTTTTGTATAAGCATGTATTGCTTTTTACAATTAAGAGACTTTCATTAAGAGTTTTTATTAAGAATCTATTCCATCCCATCTCCTCCCCTCTAGGGCCAGTTACCTTTGAAACTGTATGAGATCCAGTAATGCTACAATAGGAATAAAATGAAAAGACAGTTTAAAAAGGAATCACTTCAGGGAGATCACAGTCACATTCCATGTGAAATTCTTAGAAGCAGCAAGTAGGGACAGAGTGGGGACATTACCCATCAGATAGTTTCCATCTATTATTTCTTCCTAAAAGGCAAAGAGAAAATATCAAGTATAACATCCAAAACTTGGCTGTTCCAGTAGAAAAGGTTTGGGTTTTTTTAAAAAAATGGAATACTCACTGCCATTTTTTGCAACAATGGATGCAAATCTGTAAGAAAGCCAATGAATGTATAACTAGAATTGTGTGACCTTCAAAGATACAAATGTGGGTTAGGAAAAAGAATCCCCTTAAAAGTCAGTGGTGAAGGAAAATTTTAGTGGGTTTTAATTATACCTGCACCTGTATGTGCTTAATGTGAGAAAACCTTGGTTTGAAAACCTTTTTAGAATAATTGTGAAAACCCTACATGCATGTGCTCACACATGCACCCGTGTACACACACTCTCTCCAAAATACTTTACCATAGCACATTACAAAC
This sequence comes from Carollia perspicillata, assembly GCA_004027735.1. Lineage (NCBI taxonomy): Eukaryota > Metazoa > Chordata > Mammalia > Chiroptera > Phyllostomidae > Carollia > Carollia perspicillata. The sequence goes on along the minus strand of PVKM010008859.1, from coordinate 10,378 downwards.
CTAAATTGATCCATCCCCACTTGATCCCCTAAGATGTGTGGAAACCATGGCAGACTTTTCCTCCCTTGAAACTTACCCTGCCTGGAATTTGGAACTCTGAGACTTGCCATTCCATAGCTCAGAAAAAGGAATAGGAGAAGAGCGTATGTCCTAGGTTCCTGAGACATCCTCCTGTGGTTAATTCAAGCATAGAAACAATTCAGGTTTGATTTCTTAGATATATTTAAGAACATTCAGAAGACAAGAGGGAAAGACAAATAGACCCAGAATACCTCGTAATTTTTTTAAAAATAACTTTAAAATTCTATCTACTTTGCTCCATCCAAACCCCTATCCTAGTCTAAGACACAATCATCTCTCTCCTATTTAAATTCTTTCCCTCTCCTCCATTCCCCTCAATCAAGCAAAAAGGAGTGCTTAATGCATGGGCTCTGTTACATCAGACAGAGGATTTATATCCAGAATCTAAAAAGAACTCTTCCAATTCAGTGAGAAGAAGATAAGCCAATGGGGAAAATGGAAAAAACTTAAACTTCATTTTAAAAAATACAAATGGCCAGTAAATACATAAAAGATTATCAACATCAGTAGTTACTGGAACATGAAAATTTGACCAACAATGAGATACCACTACCTACCCACTAGAATGGCTAAAGGTTTAAAAGGCTGATAATGCCAAGTATTGGCAGTAATGTAGAGCAACAAGAACTCTTACACACACATCGCTGATACACTATGTTGGAGAACTGTTTGGCAACGTCTTAAAAGTTAGATATACAATACTTTATGACCCAGGAATTCAACCCCTATGTATTTACTAAAGAGAAGTTAAAATATACGTCTGTACAAAGACTTGTCCAGTTTCATTCGTCAGAGCCAAAAAATGGAAACAACTCAAATGTCCAACAACAGGTGAAAGATTAAACAAATGTGGCATATCCATTCATGAAATACCACTCATCAGTAAAAAAGAAACAAGTTGAACTTATGCTTTCAGCTTATGATGGGGTCATTGGCAGTAAATAAAACCTCCTGCTTTGAATAATTAGAAAACCAACCAAAACATACGAACAAAGATTTTTAGAAATTGGACAATAGGTAGCACAAGACTGAGATTCCCGAGAGAAGGGAAACTGTGAGATAACAAAAAATATAGATTGGTCTCTGTCCCTGGTTCCTGCATAGGGCTCCTAAAATCCTTGTAATTTCCTGAGTGATAAGAGCACTGAGAGCATCTTTTGTTTATTAAGATGACTTTGGGTGGGCTTCTAGATGGGAGCTGGTCAACACAAACCCCAAGCCATGATTGAAAGCTTGGAATTTTCCCCCTATTCCTGATCCTCCAGAGAGAGGGAGAGGGCTGGAAATGGGAGTTAATAATTGATCGTGCCTATATAAGGAAGATCCCAATAGTAGGTGGTTCAGAGAGCTTCCAAGTGGCAGATGCATCCCCACTGGGAGGATGATGCACCACAACTCCACATGACAGAAGTTCTTGTACTCAGGACTCTCCCATACCTCACCCCATGTCTCTCTTCATCTGGCTGTTCATCTGTGCGCTTTATCATCTTATTTAATAAAGTGATAAGCATAAGTATTTCCCTGAGCTTTGTGAGATGCTCTACAAAATCAATCATAACTGAGGAGCAGGTTGTAGGCACGTGCAATCTGCAACCCAATCAGACAGAAGTTGTGAGTAACCTGGGGACTTACTGCTTGCAATTTGTATATGAAACGGGGTAAAAGAAGTGTTGTGGGACTAAACCCTTAACCTGTGGGGTCTGACATTATCTCCAGATAGAGAGTGTCATGATTTAGTTAAGTTGTAGGACACCCCACTGGCATCACTGAATTGCTTGGTATGGGGAAAAACCTTCACATATTTGGTGACCAGAAGTGAAATACTCTGTGTGGAATGTTTTGTGTTGAGTGGTAAAAGACTCACAGGAAAGAGAACAAAAAAAGGAGGTGGGGAGCTGTGTTTTTTCCTACTTAGGGGGGAAACAAACTGAGCTCTGCTCTGCAAGTTCTACTCACTACCTGGAGTATCCAGACCTCAGCACAAAGAGGGAGAGCCTATAGGTCTCATCAAATTGAGGAGACAGTTGGAGGAAAAGAGTTACACAGAGAGAGCTCTGGAGATTTGCAGAAGGGTACCTTGAATCTTTGGCTAATATTTGTCTTTCTATGCCTATACATGTGAGAAATCACCTGAGACTGTAGCAGAACTCAATCATGAGTAAGTAGAAAAATCCTTCAAGCTCACATAGGGCAGAGAATAAGTTATACTAGCTGGAGTTGGAAAATCTTCAACTATGTGGGGTATTAAGGAAAGCAAGCCTTGAAAGGATCAAACTGATTCCAATTAACTGGATTATATCCCAGAAAAAAAAAGTACCAACAATATTTAAAGAAGATCAGAAATCCAGCCACCAGCAATGTAAATATCCAAAACAGCCATCATTCAATCAAAAATTACCAGGCAAAGAAGCAGGAAAATATGGGTGATTACTTCAGAAAAAAGTCAATCAATAGAAACAGATCCACAAACGACACAGAAGATCAAATTAGCAGACAAGGATGGCTATTATAAATATACTCTGTAGGTTCAAGAAGGTAGAAAAAGTGTAAACATGTTAAGGAGAATAATAGAAGATGCACAAAGAGCTCAGATGGAATTTCTAGAGATGAAAAATACAATATCTGAAATGATATATACACCAGGAGTGATTAATAGCAGATTAGACACTGCAGATGGAAAGATAGGTGAATTTGAAATCATAGCAGTAGGAAATATCCAAATTAAACACAGGTGAAAAAAAAAAGACCTTCCCAAAATTTAAGAGGGCTCGGACAATATGGAACATCTAAAGTGTATGTAATTAGAGACCCAAGAAAGAAGAAGATGGCAAGACAAATATTTAAAAAAACAATGACCAAAATCTTTTCAAGTTTCATAAAACTATAAACCCACAAACCCAAGAAGACCAACAAACCCCTAGCAGAAGAAACATGAAGAAAACCACACTAAAGCACATCATAATCAAACCACGCACACACAAAAAAAACAATCAGCCCTAGCTGGTGTAGCTCAGTGGATTGAGCGTGAACTGCAAACCAAAAGGTCGCCAGTTCGATTCCCAGTTGGGGCACATGCCTTGGTTGCTGGCCAGGTCCCCAGTAAGGGTGCATGAGAAGCAACCACACATTGATATTTCTCTCCCTCTCTCTCCTTCTCTTCCCCTCTCTCTAAAAATGAATAAATAAAATCTTTTAAAAATAATCAAAGAGTTGAATCTAGAATACATAAAAAACTCTCAAAACTGAACAGTGTAAAACATCAATAAACAATCCAATTAGAAAACAGAGAAAAGATGCAAGCAAACACTTCATCAAAGTGGATATACAGGTGACAAATAAGAACATGAAAAGATACCCAACATCATTAGCCATTAGGGAAATAAACATTAAAAACACAATATCATTATAGACCTGTCAGATGGCAAAAAATGTTTTAAAGTGATAATGCTAAATGTTGGAAAGGATGCAAAGAAACTAAATCATTCATACATGGCTGGTGAGAAAATAAAATAGTGCAGATATTCTGGAAAATAGTTTATAAGTTTCCTATAAAACTAAACATGCCTTTAACAGCCTAGCAACTGCACTCTTGGAAACTTATTCCAGAGAAATAAAAATGTATGTTCATATAAAAACCTATACAGGAATGTTTATAGTGGCTTTATTTATCACAGTCAAAAACAGAATAAATTCAAATGCCCTTCAACTGGTGAATGATTAAACAGATTGTAGCGTGTCCGTGTCATTCAATACTATGGATATGCAGTTTGAATGGATCTTAAGGGAGTTATGCTAAGTAGAAAAATAAAACCAATCATGAAGGTTACATACTGTGAAATTATAGGATTGAAAACAGATTAGTGTTTGACATAGAGAGAGGAAAGCGTGGCTATTAAGGGTGCACAAAGGAGTCTTGTGGTCATGGTAAAACTGTAAAAACTAAACACAAATACACACAAGAACAGTACATGTAAAATGGGTGAAATCTGAAAAAACTCTGGATTGGATTATATAAATGTCAATTTCCTGGTTTTGATACTATACCTTTGTTATGTAGGATGTAACCATTGGGGGAAATTGGGTAAAGAGGACACATTTATCCTCAGGGTCAATCCAGGGTCAGGTCCTCTCATGGTCTCCACCAAAAAGGGGTCAGCAAACTACAACCTGGGGGCCAAATCTAATCAGCTATTGGTTTTCTGTGGCTCATTGTTAGGCAGGATGGATAGTAAACCAAGGCAGGGAGGAGGAGGGAGACAAGTCTCACCTGCTAACTCGGCAGTCCTGAGCCTGGACAAATAATATCGCCAGGTGTTCCAACATCATAAGAAACACTATGTTAGCACAGGAGGAGGGAAGCCCTTGAAATTCTACGCATCGTTTCCACTATCCGGGAAAGAAAGCCTTGAAACTGTGTATTCATCCCAAGGCCTAAAAGGAGGAAGAAGAGGGGATCCACAGTGCCCTCCCCCAAAAAGCCCATAAAACAACTTTGGTTAACTGTCTACCACTGGTCACTATCTCCTTTGCAAGGGAGTCCCTAATGCTTACAGAAAGAGCCCATAAATAACTTTGGGTAACTGCCTTAACTTTAATTAGCTGCTTCCTGTTACTTATCTGTTTTACAACACAATGGCCAAACATAGTCTGGAGCAAGATAAGGATTCAGAGTAACAGACCCCACATATACTTAGGTTTGGGTAGTCACATTCCCCCCTACCCCGAGTGAAAGCTGGTACCACTTTTACCTGTGAGTCAATATTCAACTTCTTCACCCCCATCCTGCCAACTATGTAAGTCCTCAGAACAAAGGGTCCGATGCTCTTGTCACCCTGGCTTTTTCCTTTCTCCATCTTGGCAAAGCCCGTTCTCTTCCATGAGAATGTATTGTAACTCCCCCTGGTTACAGCACCTGCGTGAGAGCTGGGAGATGACTGGCTCCATGCCATGGGGCCACGCCTTCCCAGACTCACCATGGCAACTGAATATGGGAGTCCTGGCAGGTGTAACTGATTATAGGAGGAGTTGGAAATGGGGGTACAGAGGAAGATTGGCGTGGGGATTTAAACTAACACAGGGCAGCCATTGTGGGGGAACCACGACGTTCTGCCAGAGTGAGGACCCCCTCACAGCTCTGGTGAAGAAAAGGAGGGAGAACCACCCGGACTTGGAAGAGTGCAGACCCCTTTGCAGCACTGGTGGAGTAGGGGAGAACCACATGGCAGTGGCAGTGGGGAAGAGCCACACGGTCCGAGCCGGAGTGCAGATCCCCTCACAGCTTTGCAAGGAGGGGAACCACCAGGCTTGGCAAGAGTGCAGACCCCCGTAGTTCTGGCAGAAGAAAGAAGAGGCTTTGCCTGGACGGAGACACAGCTGACGGTGCCAGCGGCCTGGAAACACGGACGTGTGCTGCTTTTCCTGAGTTATGTCAGCCCGGATAAGGACAGGGGGAGAAGGAAGCACTGTGGGCATCAGTAGTTACCCAAAAGGACTTCGATAGTTTAATGGGGACATTGGGTCACTACTTTAAGTTTGTATAGCCTTAAATAAACCTTTCGTTTCCTTTTCACAAATCTCTGCCATCGAGAAATGTCTTTCCTCTGGTGGCAGACAGACGAGCCCAGTAGGTGGTCTGGACGGTATTAGTATATCATCCTCCAGAGTCCGGGCCCCTGTGTGTGTGTGTGTGTGTGTGTGTGTGTGACTGTTCTGCAACAGTATCACCAATAAACCTTGCTTGCACACTTGCTGATCTGTAATTCTTTACTGTATTGGCAAGAACCGAGTTTCTCCCATAACATTATAAGCTAAAAATGGTTTTCACATTTTTAAATAGTTTAAAAATCAAAAGAATAATATTTCCTGAGACATGAACATTTCATTTATGAAATTTACATTTTAATGACAATAAAGTTTTATTGGAATACAGCCATACTCATTCACTTTGTCCATGGCTGCTTTCACACTGTACCAGCAGATCTGAGAACATGGGACAGAGACTGTGTTGTCCATAAAGTGGAAAATACTTATAGTTTACTGAAAACTTTGTCAACTCCCTTTTAGGGCTACATACTCACATATTTACAAAAGAAATGTGATGTTTGAGATAGCTTCAAAATATTTTACAATTTGGGAGGGAGAAAATAGGTGGGGCACTAGTATTACTGTAACTGAGCGAACTAGAGACCATCCCAACAATTAGTGTTGAAAGAGACAGGTATTTATTTACAGGATTCCAACCTTGGGGTGGGGGGCTGAGTGTACTCCTGCTCAGAGCCTTGCTCTCCCCTGACACCCAGCACTTCCCTTGCTCCTCACCAGGCTATAAGCTAACAGCATGCCCAAAAGTTCACCATATCCTTATCTGTTCCTAACCCTGTGGCACCAACAGGTCTCTATCCCCTCTGGAAAGTACGCTTGTGGGTTTCAGAGTTGCCATCCGCAGCAACTCTTTCTTTCAGGATCTGTAATGTACTGTCCTCAGCCTCCATGAGTGGGTCAGGGAAACATGTGCCATGTTACACTGGATCATGGTAGAGTCCAGGGAGGCACACATCCCAAGAGAGTGGCCTTTCCATATATCTCTCAGAGAAGCAGACGTCAGCATTTTCTGGTCACAACTCAGCATTCCAGGCATCTCTCACAAGTCTGTGCCCAGTTTAGCAGTTTCCCGCACAGCTCCATCAGCTCTCTCCTTACATTCTTTCCTCAGCCTGCACAGCTGCCTTCCCACCACCCCAGGCTGCTTGGCAGAATCCTGACTCCAGCCGTCATGGCTTCTACTTTACAAACCAGCCCTTACAAACCTACCTTACAAACCAGTTGAAGTGGGGTACCGCTTCAACTACAAATTGCATAGCTGCTTGCTGCTTCCTTTCTCAGACCTCCTGACAGAATTCTCAGAGAAGCAGACATAGCTCCTCCCTCACTATAGGCAGCATACATGGATTCCCTTCTCTCTCAGCCCACCCATATTTTAACCTCATAAAAACCCCACCCAGAGCTTCCTCCCTAACCTCATATCCTGCCCCTCCTAAAATGTGCTACTTTTGCCAATTCCCCCACATCTTTTACCTTCTTTCAGCTGCCATCTTTAGTCAGGGTAAGAGTTTCCCTGTACAAGAGCTGTATAAGCTCCCCATCACCCCCCACCCAACCCCACCCCTATGTCAGGAGTCACTGAATGCTCTTGGAGTCCACATTTTGCCTGGGGCAACAGCACAGCTATCAACTAGCTATCAAACTTGCTATAGTTATGCCAAGTATCTTAAATGCCATATCATCCCCTTCCCCTATCACCCAACTATGGGCTGTGTGGAATTTCTCCTATATTCTGAGGACCCCCATTTTGTGCCCCATTACATTATGAGAAATGTTGGCTATGGGTTGACAATGGAAACTGCATGATGGGTACCTGAGGTATATTATATTCTTGTGTCTACCTTTATATGTGTTTGAAATTTTCTACACTAATGCATTTTTGAAAGAAAAGGCAAAACAAAGACTGTTGTGCTTTGAATAAAGAGGGTAGATAAGTGAAGAGGAACTGGGAATGGGGGCTGAGAGGAGTGGCCAGAGGGCTAGGAGGAAAATAAGTGAGGATATGGTGTCCTTGGGGTCCAGTGTGAAGAGGGAGGACCACTCCAGAGCTCCTGGGTCAGGTCAGATGAAGTCTGGGACTCATACTATCTTTACATGACTCTCAGGCAGCCCACATCCCAAATACAGAAACACCTCATAACAGGAACTGGAAAGGAACCCCATAATGCACAACCACATCTTTCCAGATTATTTCAGCGGTGCCCCAGCATTCTTGTCTAGCTTTTTATGCAAATAGATTCTTTATTCCCCAAGGGGGCTTCCACAACCAGCTTTAGAGTGATGCTCATTTTACTGCCCAGGACAATACTTTTTCCAAAAGTTTTGGAAATTTTTGAAACCTCCAGACACCAAACACTGTATGTTCCCAATTAGATTGTGATAGATGCATTCTATCCCACCAATCCCTCCCTCGGGATGATATTTTCAATGTCTTAATAACTCTTACTGGGTTCAGGTCTTTTTGGCTCTGGGGAGCCTTTAGTCCTATTTTCTCCTTTCCTTTTGGTCAGCTGCCTTGGGGCATTGGCTTCATTCAGAATTCTCCAGTTTCCCAAACAATGAAGTTCTTGTGTTTATGGCTAGTCTCCCAAGGAAAAGTTTACAATTACTGAAACAGATGCCTACCCACCACTTTCTGTCTTCATTCCAATGAAACCCCAGCCCATTAGTTTTAATTAAAAGTCTTTAGGGTCACTCTCTTTCAGGAGATTGGCCAAAAGGACTGAAAAGCCTGAGCAGAGCAATGGCAATTAGGGAGTCAATAGCTTTCTCCATAGGTCCCACCCATTTGCCACCAAAGACTCCCCACAGCAGACAGGTGGATGGAAACCAGGCAAGCAAGGCCAGCCTTGGTGGAACCTACAGCAGCAATAACCACAAACCTAAAATAAACAGTTTCCTGAGAAACTACGAGCATCTGGATGAGCGGAGAGACCAACTGTCCCGTTTCCTGGGACTGTCACAGGGGAACCAGGGCAAGTTGCTCACCCTATGGATGAGAAATGTTTCACCTGTGAAACTTGCAAAAACACTGAGAGGTTTATCCAGTGCAGGGGCAGCCATCCCAGATGCAAACCAACAGTTCACAATGACATGGAGTTTTACTGCCTGCAAAGCAGCTCCCTTTAATGTCTGTACCATGGACACATAGGATTGGGCCTGCAGATGCCAACCTGGAGATTTTCCACCCTCCTGGCCCCCACCAAAAGGTACATTTTCATTACTATAATGCAAAATGTGCTAACTTGTGGCTTGTAGGACACCAGGCTGACTGAACTGGATTGGATTTCATTTCAAACCTTCATGTTGAAGTGGCCAGGCTCACAAGGGGTATAGAACTCCAAAGAAAGAGCACTTTCTGAACCAGAGGCATGGAGGCCTGAGCGGTTGTCCCAGCCCTGCCCCTGAGCGTGAGATTCAGGACAGCCATTCCTCTTCCTCTTTTAGTCTCCGGAGAACAGATTGGAAGGCTAGGGGTTCCATAACAAAAGGAGGAAACAGAAATTATCTCACAGAGCATCTTCCATGTGCCAGGCTCTCCCTTGCACCCACTCTTTCGACCAGCCCTCATGGGTAGTCTCAGAGAGGAAATCAGTGGGTATGCAGCAGTCACATAGCCAACAAATGGCAGGGAGGGGGTCCCTGAGCATTGCTGCCTAACTCCCTGGTGTCTATAACCCCAGCAACCACTGAAGGAGGATAACTCCGTATATGCCCCTCTTCACACCTTGGCAGTTCAACCTTGCAGAATCTTTGAGGCAAATATTACCATTATCTATTTCACAGATGAGAACATGGGTACTAAGAGGCCAAGTGAACTGCCCAAGCTCACACAGCTACAAAGTGGCAGGGCCAGATAGCAAGCCCAAAGCTAAATGATTCCAAGCATTCACCAGCTTTGCTCTTCAGCCTCTGTGCTCATCAGTCCTAAACCTAAAGCTCCAGTGGCTGGTACCACCTCAGGGATAGGAGCTCTGGCTTTAACATGAGCCATCCCTTACCAGCTGTGTGGTATTGGGCAAATTCCTTAACCTCTCTGGGCCTTCATTTCCTCCTCTGTACAGCAAGGATGGCAATACTACTCCCTCACAAAGACTGTGCAAAACTTTTAAAGTTCAAAACAGCATCCAACACATTTGCTTTACCTGCATTTTCCCATTTCTTGCTCACAGAGCTCTAAGGTAAACTATGTAATATATGTCAGAACTAAGACCGGCACTCCTAGTAGCCATTACTATCATATTACTTTTGCTGCTGATATTACTATTACAAAGTCATCATTGCTGTCTTATTACTATTAGTGGGTTTGCATCCCTTTACTGTAACTTGCATCAAACAAATACACACATACACACATCTCCCAAGGTCACCCCTTCCCAGGACCCCTTAAAGCCCTGTACCCGCCACTTGCCCATCCCCCGTCACCCGCCGCCCCATGCATGCTTTGGTGCCCCTTCACTGGGCAGGCCCTGCGCCAACCCCCAGTCTGCTCCCTGAGCCCTGAGCTGCGCCCGCCCGTACCCTGCGCCTGGCCCACGTCCCCTGTGCCTCTGGGCCGGCTGCGCACACCTCACCTGCGTACCGCTCGGCTGCTCTTTGCCCCACCAGACGGGCGTGGGGTGGAGCCTGGTAGAGCGAGGTGGAGCGGGGTTTGGGTGGGACGAGGTGGAGCTTGGCTGGACGGGATGGGGTGGAG